>JAGVSQ010003942.1:2692-20417 GCA_022683975.1 Rhyacophila evoluta
AATGAAATCAAATATATATATATCGACATAAACAAGGTTTAGTTACAATAGGATGTGTGGATGGTGAATACTATCCTAGCTACGATAAAGCTACTACTGGGATATTTTGAAAAGCGTATCATGTTAATTATCTCACGGTTTACGCCTGATATTAAAATAATTTATATCATCTAATAAATTATTTAGACGCCATTCATTATACATATTATTATAATCAGAATTTTAATTAACAGTTGACGTGTTAAAATATATGTTTTATGCATTTACAGAGTTAAAACCCACGACGTCTGCTTCCGAGCGATTTACAAACGCATCGTACTTCACGCCTCCGCGAAATCGATTTTTGTTCGTAGGATTTTATTTTATCAAATTATTATACACCTACAATTTACAATATTATATGAATCTTGCCGGTTCTTATGAAAATTTAACTTTTAATTTGTAGTTACACGCCAGGACTGTAAAATTAAACGTATTCAATATATTTAATAGTGACGTATCTTAAAGTTAGTTTAGATTATATAAATTGACGTCTCGTATCAAATTTTGATTGTCTTAAGGGTTTAATTACCGTTACGAAGTTTCAGGAAATACGTCATGTTGTTCTTGGCGATATGTAAACAAAACAAATCTATCGTAATACATCGCACAATGAGGGGTAAACTTTCAACCAGTACAATAACCAGCCACCTCGTCCGGTAAGAACAAACACTCTTTGTTGATATTCTCATCTTGGCACAATAATTAAGATTCACTGTGGTGTATTTATTATCTATTGCGTTGCACTAGTGGCTACTCAAACGAAAAAATGATCCAAGAAAGCTTCACCTTTCAATCATTCCTTCTCAAGACTTCTTCATTGAGAAACCTTCGTCATTGACATTATTTTTGTTTATGTATTTTTTTTTTACCAAAATCAGACATCGCTACAATTCAAATTAATGGACATACATATTTTATGTAGATTCCGGTAGCGTAGTTGGTAGCATGTGCGCTTAAGGCGTCCAGGCTGAGCAATGAATAAGCGAACGAAGGCTTATTTTGTACTGTTTTAAGCCTTCGTTCGCTTGTTTTTGGCCCAGCCTGGACGCGGCCTAACATTCCGGGGAATGTGGATTCGATTCCCCGTCTGTCGGATTCTAAAAATCCAAAAATACAAGACTGGCTGCTCATTGAATTGAGTAATTGTCTGACAAAAAATTCTCGTGAAATATTCTCTGTCAAGACGTCTTCACATTGCCGAGATCCATATACTTCACTTTCGGAGTGGACATCTTCGCACTGTGTAAATCCATATGCTCCACATTGGGAGCGAAAATGGTAGAATTAAGTAAGTAAGTATGTTTTATATCACTGTACGTGTAAGAGTTTAAGTAGTTTTAAGCTTTGCTGTAATTAAAATTGCATAGTTGAATTTGATGCAGGCGCAATTCAAAATAATAAGGTCCACTCTTTAAAAAAATGCATTCTGGGATTGCATTAGAATCACGTTGTCATTTATTTTTTGCGTATCTTCTTACACGTACAGTGCTATAAAACATACTTACTTACTCAATTATACCATGTTCACTCCCAAAGTGGAGCATATGGATTTGCACAATGCTAAGATGTCCACTCTGAAAATGAAATAAATATCTCCGTAGTGCGAAAACGTATTGAAAAATTATTTTTCATGAGAATTGTATTTCAAACAATTGCTTAATCCAATGGGGTAAGTAAATCTCAAAAATCCAACAGATGGAATCGAGCCCGCATTACCCAGGCTGTTAGGCACGCACGCTAACCTTTGCGCTACCGGGGAGACGAATAATTGTTTTATTTATCGTAAAAAATATATATTTACCCTTTTGCATTTGTCCAACGTAATATTTATATTTTTGATTTAAATACTATGACATTACAATTGCAAATACTTCTACTTTATAAAGTTTACTGATTAGTAATTGACATGTGTCTTATTATTTTTAATAACAAATTTATGATAAAATCCAATTCAGTGACACAAAAACTCAGTAATTTAAAATCATTTTGACAATAAATTATCATGGATTAGCATTCAATCTTTATATTGGGAATCACGTCATAATTTGTTGGATTAAATTGAATATTATTCGACCTTGCATTAATCGTAGCGTCTGGAGCGAGCACACGCTCATCGAATATTCGAAGAGGCTATTTTCAAAGTGAACCAATTCCACTACTTGACGAAAATGAGTTATGAATGCCAAAATTCAAAGGAGATAATTTTGAACAAGATTTGTTTTGTGTAAAATAACCATATCGCATATAAAATTTAAATCAAGAAACAAACAAAAATCTAATGCGTCTTAAAATGTTATGTCTTTACAATAGCGTACCTCAGATAGGAGGGAAAGGACGGGGGCGTAGATACAACGTAAGTTGTCCGCGCAAGGCGGCATTTTTTTATATTTATGCCTAAATTATAGAATAATCTTTTGATTAACAAAAATACGCGCTGACCCCGGTTACACAACTGGAAGGCGGTATTTTTATGTTTAATCAGTGAAAAAATATTATATAATAAAGGTTGGAGAATTCTGTTCCCAACATAGTAATAATGTTAAGATTTTTTTTAACAATCCAGCTTAGCCATTAGTGTCACTAGTTGTTAACGGAGCCTTTTTAAATTGAAACTAATTAAAAATTATATTGGTTCCACGATGAGTGATTTACGATTGCGAAATCTAGCGATACTTTCCATAGAAAAATAGCTTAAAATGATATAAATTTTTATAATGTCATCCAAGACTTTTATAAAATAAAAAAACGAATAATAAATACATAAACAAGCTTACGTTTTATCATTGTGTGTATTTTATATTAATATACTAACGCAGACGTGTGTGAATGAAAAAAATTACAACATAAAAATAATTTTACAATAGGTATGAAAAACATTTCAAATACAAAAATACTTCAGCAGAACTATCAGTATGCATCGCAGATGATCTAAAAATAACATTAGTAAGATTATTATCGCAGAAAAAAATATTTCAAAATTTAACTTTGTTTTTTCTCACATACATATACATGTCTGCCCAGCATAGAATCATGATTCAACTTATTCTATCACGTCGACATCAACCCTTCGCGCAGATAGAGGAAGGTTTGAAGTTCGTCGTTAAACTGACAGTTCCCGCTACCAATCAATTCCACTCGACTGTCACGGTCTGGCTGCCTGCCGTGTGCGTAGATTCAATGAAATACACACACCACAGAGAACTTGTCTGGAGCGCTGAACGACTGAACATCCGCAGTGTGCACGTGTAAGATAATATAGATCAGCGACTCTCAAACTGTTTGGGGCTGTGACCCCTTTGACTCAAAAAATCTGTACCTGCCTTGTATTTCTTTTATTTTGCCCTACATTGAGATTTCTACTTTCACACATTCGTCAAAATTTTTGTCGTCTGTAATATATATGTTCCGTGCCTCCTGTAGAGTTTGGTGTGTCTCTCCAAATAGTAATGTTTGGTTTTTTTAGTAATTTTAGTGATTAATATGCCCCCGGCTTGAGAATCACTGATAAAGATAATAAATTATGGTATCCATATTTAATATTTACGCGTGCAGGATGATACAATTGTACATAGTATTATTTGAGTAACAAATAAATATTTATGAAAATTTGCTATCAATTTTTATGCTGGAAAACTGAAAGTATTTTTATCCCACATATGTTTAAATAGAAGCATGTTTTTAAAAGTAAATCTTCCATAATTTTCTCCAACTTTTATTATTTTTATTAGTTAAATTATTTAAAGAATAATCATTCTGCCATTTTACAATCGCAATATTATAAATTTCTAACTTAAATTATTTTCATTCCCCTTAAACAACTACCATTCTATAAACACACCTACTGACGCCAACATATATGTGTATTCTTTAATATTCTTATAGAACTTATTATATATTCTAAGTTTTCTAAGTATTCCAAGTTCTAAAAGACGCAAAAAGATCGACCGCTTTATGTATAAGTTATTCCGTTTGAATAGATCTGATCATACTCAAAGACATTATTTTTCACCGGGCTGAAAAATATTAGTCGTAAACACTCGCTGTTATGAACAGTTATTATGTAAATTTTGCCTAAATATAAATATAAATATATATATGCCGATTTTCTAAAGGTACGTCAGCTCATCATTAGCCAGGCTTCGTTACTGAAGTATTAAATCGTAAATGACTCATTTGCACGAGCTGACTTAAAGCCTTTTATATGGATATGTATGTTAACATTGTCGTTGTCAAAGAGGGAATCATCCCGGACGTATCGCTTTTTGTAAACACAAAAAATGACCCTCTCATAACAGGATATTTTGAATTTGGACAAAGTTTTCTACTATGTATAATTAATATATATTACACATAAAACCAAATGAACAATGAATAGAAAACAATCTAAGCGCAAGAAATTTGATTGCTAGATTTATGGATTTATAAAACAGTACCGGCATTTAATAAAAAAGATATGGTAATAAAAAATATTTTGTAATCAACAGAACCAATGAAAAAAATTGCATTTATAATATATTTATATTTACCATGCTTGCTCCTAAAGAGGATCATGTAGATCTCAAAAGTGTAAACGCGTCTAGATCATAAATTGTATATAAGGATAATGCGAAAATACATTTTTTTGAGAATTTGTTATCAACCGATTGGTCAACACATTGGGCATCCAGTACTCCATCTCTGAATTGGTTTATAAATATTATTAGATGTGTATATATCCTTTTGCACCGAAACGTGACCAATTATCTCTCGAAGACTGTGTGTGGAAAAGAAAAAGGAAAAAACCCTCAATTTTTCACGTGTCACAAAAATATCGTAATAGTTTCAGAGTTTACATTTCGAGTTTGAAAAATAGACTGACTATTTACCACTAGGAAAAAAGATTTCCACCTTATCAAATTTATTGTTTTTTCTTAAATAAGTTGTTCGTGTCTAAATATACTTCAAGGTTGTATTCGTTTAACATTTTGACTTTAGCCCGCATTAAATAAACGTTTGTTTTGCTTCTTGTTCATTTTTTTCTGTGTAGGTTACGTCCTTTTTTCTTTCCACAGTCGGATAAGCGGGATCGCAAAATTGAAAAACATTCATTTATTAAAAAATATTTAATATCTATTGTATATAAAAAATAAATTCAACATATTATAATCATAATATTTACATAAATACTTAAAAAAGATATTTGTAAGTTGAATAAATTAATATTTGAAGTAATATGAAACGATACTTATGGCCATAAAAATTAATCTCTGTTTTAGTTAGTTGCTGTATTCGTTCACTGGGTTAACGAAGCCATACTCGTGTGGAGCTGGCGATAGCATACAGCTTAGTTGTACAAAGTATCGACTTCTAAAATCTTTGTTAAGACCATTATGGCATATTGCCAAATAAATACAAACTTAATGAAATTATATAATATAACCTTGTCAAATCGGTACGACCACACATAATACAATAACAAAAAAACGAATCATTCATATTTACCCATCCACACAACTGCACTGTTGATATATTACTTTCTATTAATCATTTCTTTTCGTGATTTATTATTTTATTACTATATAACTTTCTATCGTTCTCACATACAATATTTTCCGGCATTTAAAGGTTTTTATTTGATTCCAGGCAAACACTTGTAAGAAAAACATGTTATAATCAAAATCCCAAACTATAAAAGAGAAATTCGCTTTAAAATACTTCTTTAGGAAAAAATGAGTGTTCTAATTTTCTTGATCATAGAATCATATAGACCATATTTAAATATCGAATATGAAAAATAAAATGAACGTAACCCTCAATTTTAAAAAATAGCTTTTATGCGATAGTCAGAGTGTATACAATTTAATACAAGTTCCATATAAAGGGTGTAATTAGTTTCTACGTTTAGCTTTTAAGTTCAAAACGAATGATGCGTGTAATTTAATAATAATGAAGATAATATCTTATTATCTATGGTAAGCCTAGCACACCCTTATAACACAATATGTTTTTCTTACGTCTTATTTTTTTCATCCTTATTCTGCAAATATCGTATTTTCTTGTAACAAAATTCCTCTATCTAAAAAAACATGATGTTATTTTATAATACAATAAATTTTTAATTAAATTATTCAATAATTACAATACATAACTGTCGAACCTTAACGTAAAAATATAAAACAATAGGCCTATATTTTTTAAATATCAATATGGCTCTCTAGAGTTCAGATAAAAATCAATCATCTAAAACTGTATAGCGACATATACTTAAAGATGCATACATATATATTATGTATGTTAGATTCATTGTTATATTACATTTAAAAATATACAAACTGTATTGTAATGTCTTATAAGGTGTTATTGTTACTAAATAATTCAGTCTCTAATGGACATACTAATGCCTTCCGGCACCTAAAATATTATTCTGCCATTCCGACCAATGTAGAAGTCCACTCAGTTTATTGTCGCAGATCATAGAGACTTAGGGACCCAAAAAAGATGATATTGAATCGGACGAAGTGCTTTCCATCATGAAACTTATACATGAGCTTTTGGACTCCGTAAGCTTTTTATTTTACATGTTGCAAATGTTACATTTTTTATATCAAGGCATTTGGAATATAATAAATAACAAAATACGCTCCACCTATGGTGAAAAAACCGATCCAATTTTATTAATCTTTATTTTTTCTATCGCACATACAAATCACAGAATTCACAAAAAAAAACATATAAAAAGTACCACACACGCCAGCCAATTCCATGCATCAAGATAAACTTTTGAAAAAGATTTTTGTTGTTGTTGTCAAACTAAGTTGGCTGGTTTGCTGATTATCCATCAATATGAGAAATAAAATTAACAAATTCAACAATTACCGAACAAAAATAACAAGTATGTAATAAATGAAAATACATTGTTTTTAAGAGAAAAGAAAACAAAGAGTCTGTTTATTTAGTTAGACAGATCCAAATATAAGATTTTTTTATGACAGTATCAGTACATACCTCCTCTAACTAAGTGGAAGATATTAATAATCAAAACGATTTCTTCAATCATGGGCATTACTCTGCCCGTTGGCACCACTACTGGCGGGTTAGTTCTACACTTTGGAATAAAAAAGCCGATATATGCGATTCCTCAAGTGATTATTTGGGACACACAAATTAATGTAAATTAGCTAGTATATAAACGTTTTCGAATATACACATAATAGAAATGTATCTAGAATTTCGAATAGGAAATTCTCTGACGCAAAATATGCACAGAATTCTTAAAAATAGATAAATATAACCATAAATGATAAGAATTTTTCGACATTTTTCTTTCATTCTATTTGATACAATTTCCTTGCAGCAGGTCTTGGCAAAATTCAAGAACTTTATCGCACAGGATATTTTTCATGCGTTTCGTTTGAGATCAAAATATGCGTGAATTTAAAAACATATATAGTACGTCCTTATGAAAGCAAAAATTCTTTTATTACATTCAAATGCAATAGTGTCAAAATATAATTCATCAAAATCGTATTTATTTGATGGAACTTCTTTTCGCAGTGGTTAAATAAGTGCAATGAATATTGAAAATACAGTTCAATAAATATTGTTGTTAAATATTTAAGTTTTACAATAAGAGACTAAAATTATATACACTATGCATCGCTTGATAGTTTGTATCCAAGACGAGATAGTAAGTGAGGACGCTTTGATATTTCAGGTCATCGGTTCAAATCTCGTAACTGCATTAAAATATATTTAATAATGTAAGATCGAATGCGAAATGAGCTGATTGATTGGCCGACAACCAATTCTCATTACTATAAACTCTTGTACGTTATGTTTTCACATTATATATTTTCATATACTCCGTAATTGTATTTGACATAGGTAAATTATATCAATAGGTTGGAGTCAAAGAACTCAATCCACAAAAGTGCAACATTACCGGAGTGCCAAAAAACGTTTAATGCTTTCTTGTAACTAAACAAAGGAGATACATCGTTCATATTCTTAAAAAATATTGTGTATTGTACATTTATCTTGCTTATGGTGATGAACAATGAATCCAACATACATAATATATATGTATGCATCTTTAAGTATATATCTTTTTCTCATACATTATAAATATCCTCTATGAAGCTGTCATCGATGAGAAATAAGATCGCCCGTCTCAAAACTTTACCACAGATTTCACTTGGACTGGAAAAACATATGAGAAGTCTTTACGCAGTCATCAGAAGCTCACTGCTTGAACCAACATTGAATCTCTTTATGTAAAATAATTTAAATCCGTAATTTATTTGAATAGAATTTGATGCATGTAAATAATTTGTTCAATCTATCATAACATGAATGCACCACTATAACCAAAGTACACCAAGGGCGTAAAATCATTATATTTGTGGATCGATAAATTATATATTCGGATTGAATGATTGGTTTTTCAAATGCTATTCCATACAAGCTTATACGTGGCTTACAGACACGATAATTTAATGCGATTATAAAACAAATGAATTGGTTATCTGAAATAAATACATTATTTACAAAATAAGCGGATTAAATTCTTCTTTACTATATCCGCTCCTAAATTGAAGCATATGGACCTTAGCAGTGTGTATATGACCAATTTAGAAATTGAGTACATGGATCTCCGCATTGTCAAGGATTATATATATATCTTATATCGACCGATTATTAAGAAAAAAATATTTAACCCAATGAGCATCCAGTCTTGTATTTTCGGATTTTTTTAAATCCGACAGATGTGGGAATCGAACCCGCATTCCCCGGTTTACAGCATCTACGCCAGGGGTCCCAACGTAAATTTAATAAAGTTTCAAAGACATATAAACAATCATCAGTCGATTTAGTGAAATATTTTACAACAAAACCAAATATATTTTTTGTTGATCGCCTATAAATTTATTACGCCTATTACGCCTATTAATTATTGAGAAGGGGATTTTTTATTAATTACTCTACACTCGAAAAGCCTTCATCATAAAATAAAATAATTTAACAAATAAAGATTATACGTGGCGAAATAATTGAACTATTCATTACCCACTGTACTTGCAGTGCACCTGTTTTTAATAGCGCTATTATTTTAATTTTTGGCCTGGGTATTTTAGCTACAACTGTTTGCAAACCGGTGGTTGGGAGCCTATTATTTATTCTTCTTAACAGTAAATTATTTAAGTTGATCTGGCTTTTATTTATTAGCGACTGCCGTAAGCTTTTAATTTAACAACAAAATTTTTCATATAAATTTTTGACACAACCCTAGTGCAATGGATTGCATTCAAATATGTTGTTTAGTTCAACAACATTGTAATGCTATCACCTTATATAACACAACATAATTCAAAGTTTTAAATTATATTCCTCACTGATTTAATTTGCATTTGCAGTGTACCTATGAATAAAACTGTGACTGAGCTGATTTCAATATATTGTGTACGTTACTATCAAAATTGGAAGCCATTCACGAAATTTTTCAAGGATGTATTTTTCATTTCATACATTATGAAATATCATACAATATTATGTGTATAAAAAGGTGAATAATGTTAGGAGATACAGGATCATATTTGAGTCGTCTAGTTCCTATCTGCCATAAATGCACTATGGTAAAATGTTGGCAAATCGCTTTTTTTGTTTGTTACTTTTTCTTATTTCTTAAACAAAAATAAAAATCTAGGAAATTATTTATTTCATTGGCTTCATCATTGTATGACGGATATTTAGAGTTAAATTAATTAGCCACTTTATTTATATTTTATAAGTAATTACGATAATAATAATTGATTCGTAATTTACACTCCACTTTATATTGAGTTTTATTGTCGTTGGGAACTTAGCAATCTTTAATTATGTAGAATAGAAGAGTAGACTAGTACAGAACAGAATTGACCTTATATTTAGTTCAAATTTATCAAAAGTGCACTTATGGTGGATAGAAACTATACGACTCATTTGATATGTTCAAGCAAAGATATCAATCAAGTAAATATCAAACAGAATAATTCTAAAATAATTACATATATCCGTTTTTGATACAAAGAGGGCTGTGAGTGTTTGCTTTTGATGGACAGTTGCATTTAAAAAATTAAAATTTCAGGATAGTCGAATCGTTGCACTTTGAAAAACTGATATTTATTTGCGAAAGAAAATAAATATCGTTGCAAACTGACGGTATCATACTTACAAACACGTTTTTTAACAGAGAAATAATTTCAGATTTTTTTGAATTTCAAATTCATTACTAGGTAACCGACAATCACTAATTATAATATGTTGTCATGTCAGTCCTGGATTAACCATATGACCAAAGTAACGCAAGTAATCAAGGCATCGAAGGATGGTGCCGGCACCATATAAATATGACATAGCCAAACTTATCATTTAAATTGTTTTAACCATTTTCAAAATTTTACGATAAATATATAAGTTCTGTTTATACAGCACTCTCTCTTGTTTGCATTATGTTTATCCTGCAAAATAAATGACATTTGTCTGGACATTGCCTTTTGTATATTTTTAACATTAATAATCACAAACTGCTCACCTCAACGGCTATTTTCTCGGTTGAAATATATTAACAATTTCCTCAGAACAACAACATACACAACAAAGCAAGCTGGATGTCTTATATAACATAGAAGCAGATATTTTACGTAAGATTGATTATAAACATCCGATCAAAAGAAAAGTAGACAATTATTAATCAATAAATAAAGCGGAAGCATACATATTATTTTCCTTCTTACGTGAAGTTTTGTTCAATTTCCAATTTGCGATAAATAAAATTTTATTTCACGGTTAATTATTGTTTGAATATCTCGAATTAAAAGTGTAAGTGGGCACGAATATTAGTTTGTGCTTATGACATCGAAGGGTCTTAGTGTGGTCCTGTTTATAATACATTCAATTGTCCAAATGCTTCACAAACTAAAAAAGCCAAGAAAATATTCCACGCCATTTTAATGATTATAATACAGTTTTAGGAACTCTTATTTTGTTTGATATATTACTATCAAGTGTGTAACTAATTTATTTAAAAAAACAGTCAAAAGGCAAATCAAAACTTTTAAGTCCTAATAAAATCAAGCTCACTCAATTTTATATTGACTAAATTAATAAAGAATTTGTATTATATTTGTATGAATGTGTTTCAAACACTGTATTAAACTTTCAATAATATTACGTAACATTTTCATGTTTCCACAAACTTTCCGCATAACAGAGTTGCACAGCAAAAACTATATTATTAACATCGAACGGTTTGAAAGAGACTGCATCTAGATAATATTTTGTAAATATCTATACTAACACCACTCGCACATAAATATGTAAAATGCTTGTCTATTTTTGTGTTTGAACATTCCAACATTGTAAGTCCAAAGCAATAACTTCGCTGTTGACATTACGATCTATTTTTTCATTGCTCCTTTAATTTCGTTGTCATTTGTTGTCGGACGCTCTTCGTTTACTATTTATTACCATGGTAATATTTTTAAATTAAACACGAATCACACAAACTTTACATCATTTTTTTATACCATGTTCGCTGCCAAAGAGGAGCATATGAACATACACAATGTGAAGATATCCACTTCCGAAAGTGGAGTATATGGATCTCCGCAACGTTAAGACGTCTTGACAGATTGTTTTTCACGAATATCGTTTGTCAAAAAAAGTCAAGTCAAATTGATTTAAGTGTTGCTATGTATATTTATAATTTTACTTTATTTAGTTGGCTATCCAACAATAAAAAACTCGTTTATTATTAATTAAAAAGTGCGTTTATATACTTAAGAGATAACAGAGATGGCATCTCCAATTTCCACAAGCACGAAAGCCTTGGTGAATATTCAACAATTTCATTATCACTTGTAGCCAACATAACCATATGTCCTTGACTCCGTATGCAATAGCAACGTTGTTTTTATAATTTAAATGCATCATTAATATCGATTTACTTCCAACACTGATTATTTAGTTCTGCGTGTATGAATTGTATACAATACAACAGCTGTCGAATTCAATCCTCCAACCTTAAACTATACACGTTTTACTTTCGCCCGACAGAAAAGAAAATCTAGGATACCAAATGTAAATATATTATAATATTTTTTAAATATTATATTTAAAAAAAAGTAACTTTTAGTTAGGAAAACGTAAGACACGTTTTTTTTTCATATTAAAATCTACCCGGTAGCGCATCGGCATGGTATCATCGTTCGATTACCAAATCAAAAAATGCAGGACTGGATATTCATTGGGTTGAGTAATTGTCTAACAAACAATTCTCGTGAAAAATAATCTGTCGAGACGTCTTCATATTGCGGAGATCCATAGACTCCTCTTACGGAGTGGGTATCTTCACACTGTTCAGATCCATATGCTCCACGTTGGGAGCGAACATGGTGTATATAAAAATAATCTTATGACCAGCACATGTGTAATTGTGTTTCCATAATTTAATTTCCCAGTATTTTAAGCACATGATTTTAGCAACTATTATATTGCTATAATTTAAAAATATTATCTAGCGACAGTGTGCATAAAGTTTTCTTTGTTTTTAATTTAGAATATCACAAGCCTTTGTGCGTGAGGGACGAGTAAAACTTTTTAATTTGTGGTAATGCTGAACAGTTAATATTTCGAAATTTCTTAACTAGACTAGTCTAAGAAGCGAAGACGTCGACTTAGATAGGCGGAAGCGGGTTCCGCGAACACTCCCTCGGAAGGCGGTTCCCCACCTGCTGTGACAGTCTCCGCCCAAACAGCCTACTTGCAGCAGACATGCAACAAGCTATTGTCGAAGCTACCCAGTCACTCCGCGACGGCCCAAAACGAACGACGTTGTATCGTGTTAACGGCTTCCTGTGGACACTAAAAATCACATAAATTATCGCGCATTGACATTGTAAAATGAATAATTCATTATACTTATGAAATAAACTAAGCTTGTTACCGTTACTTGCCATTACATATTGTGATAAATCATCCACAGTAGAACCTTCATTATCCGCACCACTATTATCCGAGTTATTGTCTAAAATATAATACGTCTCTAATCATTAAATTTTTAGACTTCTGATTATGAAATTTGACAAGTGGGAATAAGAAAAGCTTTCTTTGATATACCTTCACCAAACACTTTTATAAACACGTCAGAGGTGTTTGCGGAAGAAAAAGGATACGACGAAGAATGTATCTATAATGCTGAAGCTATAGAAAAAATTCCAGTATTATAGAAAAATCGGAAATCAATGAAAATACTCATTATATGAATACTTTTCTTTCTCCTTTTGACATTTGTTTTCGATTATCCAGACCCATTATCATCGTCAATTAGTGTGGATAATCGAGGTTACACTGTAGTTTTAAAGTCGTTTCATAAGATCCGAGTAAAATATACTTTAAATAATAGTCTTCCTTAATTACGCGAGTGTTTTTTTTTGTTAATACATACAGAATTAACACGTTAATAAGAATTTTACAGAGAAGTTGGTTTTCAAAAACGTGCCATTCTCAGAATCCAACTATAAATAAATGATAATACAAGTTTATAAAGGTAAGATTAATTAAATGTACACCTTTTATCAAATATTTTTTTAAAATGATAAAAAAAATTGACTTAAAATAGTGTATTACTTTATTTTCTTATTAGCACATTTTATAGAATAATAATAAAAACACATTTTAAGAAATTTTACAAATTTTAAGCATTTTAGAAAAATTTAAACGTAAAAATCCAAAATTCTGTCAAATCGCTTCAATGTAGTTTTAACATAATAATGTTTTTTCGAAAGTACATGAATTATAATCTTATTACGAGAATATGTTCATCTCTATTCAGTGCGTTGAATCGACAGTCAAATTTTTAAGATAATCATTGTTGGTGCTCCAGAATGGTGGCTCGTGAATACTGCGATGAAGCATTCAAAACGTTGCGAGCAGAAGACTTCAAATCACCAATGTGCAGCAAGAATCATGAGTAAGATATATAATTACAGTATATATAAACGTTGCCTACTTGAAACTTTATAGCTGATTCAATATATCGTGTGTATCTTTTTCGTATTGTCGTACACTGTGTAACGATTAACACACTACTGGATTACATTAGAATAAACTAGTAGTTGTCATATGTCAATATACACCACTAAAGAAAATCAAGTATTTGCGGGATCTTATATTACTTTCGTTTCAGTAACATAGCTACATATTCAGCATCCTGGAGCAAGTAAAATCATTGCGTTTGTGCGATATATTGCATTAAAACCTTTATGGTTGCTCGTTTTATTATTATTTTTAGCTCTCACTCTAGTTTAGGATTTTACTTCATTCCAGAAATTAAGGTTTCTCGTTTTTTAGCTTTTACGCTACATTCGAATTATTACTTCCTACTAGAACTTCCGGGCCCCTAATAATATTTTGCGCCCCACATAATTCGTGCGCCTGGAGCAGTTTGCTCCGACCGCTCCACGGTAGCTAGGCTACCAGTTTGACTCTTTTGCACGATGGGTTGTGAGTTTACATTATCTTAAGTCTCCTGAGAATTTTTTGATTTCACCTTTTAAAACTGCTTAACAAGTGATTATAGAGAATCCTGGGGGCGTCGCGTGGTGGCCATACGCTCCGTATAGAAAGCGGATATTTGAATTTAAATCTTTATGTATATTATGACAAGGAATCGTGTAATTTTTTTTTCTGTTTTTCTCTCTGCCATGTCCGCTCCCTATACAGAGTATATGGCCAACACATGATACCTTCAAGATTTTCTGTCACCAACCAACCGCTTCGCATCCACCAGGACATACCGGTACTCTTCAGGTCTTCTGAGTAGATCTTATGGACAGTACCCAACGGTATTCCAGGTTGCTGAAATCCAAGCGGTCGGGAGAAGAGACAAGCAGGAGGCAGACTCTCCGGAGGTATCTGCAGTACATGCCCAGCCAGCTTCCGGTTTTCACTATGCCTAAAAATTATATAAGTCATATGAGGGGTGTAGTTATAAAGTGATCTCATTCCATTATGTCAAAATTGAAAGGAGAATATTTTGAACAAGTATTTTTCGTACAAAAGAACCGTATAGCATGGTTTTAAATGTTAATTTTTGTTTTCAATATTTTTGAAAATAATTTTATCTAGTGGTTTCCATGATGTATGATTCTTCCATATGAAAAATACTTGTTCAAAATCTTCATCTTTAAAATTTGTCACAATGGAAAAATTACAATTTCAAACTACGCCCCTGACATATGAGAAGTCAGATACGGGGTATTAACACCAAGCTTACGATATATAATTAATTAGAAAGAATAGACCTTGAAAAACTTATCATTGTTTGTCTATGCACTTTAACTCTAAACATACTTTTATATCCGATAGCAAATTGCTGATATCGCAAGCCACGATGACAATAACAATTATTAAATAAAATTAAATGATCGACATTTAGTATATATTATAATATGTAGGTAAAAATAATATATATACATATTAATTTTTTGTTGTGATACTTGGTTTTGTCATTGAAGTACATTTTATAAGAATATATTGTACACCTTTGCACAGCTTAAATGTTAAGCCTCGTCCTTCAACGATACACAAGATTAACTTACCCACTGCTGAATTGACTGGAGCAGGGCTCGGCAAACCGCGGCCCACGACCTGCATGTGACTCTTGGGATATGCACGTACGACTTTTTTCCCTTTGATTTCGGGATTATTAAATTTTTTTTGAATTTCACATTTGAGTACTAATTTAATCTCCACGGTAGCGTGAAGGTGCACGTCTAGCAATCCGGGGAATGCAGGTTCTTTTCCCACTCTGGCGGATTTTTCATAATCCAAAAATGCAGAACCAGAAACCTATTGGGCAGTTGGTTGAAAAGCGATTCTCGTAGAAAATAATCTGTCAAGGCGTCTTTACATTGCGGAGATCGATTTACCCCACTTTCGTAGTGAATATTTTCACACTATGTAGATCAATATGCTCCACTTTGAGAGCGAACATGGTCTAAGAAGACAAATGTAACTCATCGAATATTATTTGAGATTTCTCGTTCTTTTTTTGCTATTTTACGCTTTCTTTATGTCTATTAAAATAGTTTAAAACATTGCGCTACTTATATTATTTACCTCTTTTGGCTCAGAGGTTTGTCGAGACCTTTGCTAAGGGAATAGGGAAATAATATCAAAAACCTTTATAATTTAATCATTAATATTTATTCATATTTTTTTTATTTAATCATATCCGCTCCAAAATTGGATTATATGACTCCGTGCAATGCGAAGACACAATCTCTAAAACTATAATATATTCATGACAAAATTTAAATTTGAAACATTTAATTGAAGCAAGAACTTGTGATAGATTTAAAAAATTGTGAGTTGTGATTCTACAAAGTTTTTCACTTGTTATAAGTCATTGATAATAACAAGAGTTCGTGTGTATATATATTGGAACAAAATTTGGTATTATTCATATTTATGTGCAGCCCTTGGGGCAATTTGGGTTGGCCAGACCTGATATAGAGAGTGAAATTTACTACAGACGTAGAATATGTAAAATTGATTAGGTATTTTATTTTACAGAAAATTGATTAGTTGAATCATTTTATCCTTTGTAAAAATATTTTATAAATTAGTCTAATAATTACAAAAGCTTATTTTCATTAACAAAAAATTCAAATGATTAAAAATGCGAATACAGACAGTATTACTACATATTAACTAATTATATTACACATGATTACGTCCCCAATTTCATATTTTCCAGTTGCATGTAAAGTGAACACATCGATATGCCAATTCGGACAACGCATTCCACACAGATTCCTTTGTCATATTTAAAAATGAAAAAAACTTACAATGTAGCATTTCAAAAATTTCATACAATCGGAATCGCAATTCTATGACGTCGAGTTGTAAAAAATTCGTCTCTCTAATGAATTCCTGAAACACAAATCCGTAAAGGAATAGTTATGTTAAAGT
This sequence comes from Rhyacophila evoluta, assembly GCA_022683975.1. Classification (NCBI taxonomy): domain Eukaryota; kingdom Metazoa; phylum Arthropoda; class Insecta; order Trichoptera; family Rhyacophilidae; genus Rhyacophila; species Rhyacophila evoluta. The sequence continues at coordinate 19,727 of JAGVSQ010003942.1, forward strand.
TCAGAGATTTCGCCATTGACTATTGTAAATTTATATTGAAAGTCATTTTTTCAATAAAATAACTATTCGAATAAAAATTAATATTTTAAAAACGATACGATCAACCAGACCGATACATAAAAATAAGTTTACTGTTTTTAAACCTCATTTTAAATACATAATTGAAATGGACGTGGATAAAAATATAAAATTGTGATAACCATAATAGAAATTTTGAAACAAGAATAAAAATATTTTTTTCCCATTGATCACACTTGGGTTTTTGCGTAATACATTAAATAAAGTGTTCTTGTTGTAAAAATAAATGCTTTATACGGAGAGATATCCGATAGATAATCATTAAATTATAGTCATAAAGTCATATGTCAATAAGTCAACCTTATAATAATTATTGTGAATATAATACGTAAAGATAAGATTTCGCATTTCGTTGATTCATACACTACTGACTACAACACTATTGGATTGAACATAGTCACGCTATTGAGATCAATATGCTCCACTTTTGAAAACAACACGATTAAAATATTTATAGTTATGAAAGATAAATAAATAAAAGTTGTTTTTTCCTGAAAAGTATATAGAAATCAACTATAGATGTTTTATTGATTTATTTTTTTCATGTTGTAACATTAAAAATTACAAGTTTAATACGTTAAAAACACGATATACATATAGTTATGACGAAAAT
>JAGVSQ010003943.1:0-20414 GCA_022683975.1 Rhyacophila evoluta
CAGTGTGAAGATATCCACTCCGAAAGAGGAGTATATGGATCTCCGCGATGTGAAGGCGTCTTGACAAATTATATAATAGCATTATAAAATATATGAGAATATCGCTTTATTAATCTAAAAGTAAGAATGTTTTTAATAGCAACCCTGAATTTCACACATTGCTAGTAAATGTGAATACATGATACTACTAGTTATATTTTTATTCATGTATGCAATGGCTCTACGCGCGTGCGCTTATAGAGATGAAATATGGCTATTTCCTTCCTAGATGAGTACTCACCTTGAAATATTGCAATATATGCTGTGAAGAAAATATTTATAAAAACATGTATACAGAAAAAAAAAAGAATTTGATTGTCTCACGTTATTGAAATTAATATACGTATCATTTACTTGGGAATAAAAGTAATCAGAAAATATTTTATAATATTTACGTTTCCTATAAGGAATATATTCATCATATCTTTTGATTTGCGATACTTTTATCTGGTAAAGTGGCACAAGCGATATCATTAAAAACGCCAGGGAAAAATAGAAACAAAATCCAAAAAACAATGTTATTTTTACTTTCTATCGACGATTAATTCCAAACGAAACAAGTATGATGTTCTATACTATATGTAAACACAACTGATAAATTCTATATAGTATGCAGGATAAGCTTTCGAATTATTTATATAAATTTAGTCACTATTATTTTGATTGATACCAAATTTAAAAATAAGATAACCCTGAAAATATACATTAAACACCAACAGTGTATCTTTTATGACATTTAAAAATATTTAATATCACTACAATTAATAAAATAATATCTGAAAATCGAATCGGTTGAAAACGACTTTTTACTTGTATTTGTTTAGATAGTTATTTAGATATTAAACTTATGCCTTACAAATATATGATACTGGATCTGAGAATTGTATTTTATGTAGCGACACTTTTCCGTTGAAGATGCTGACAGCTAAAATGATAGATAAGATAGACCACTTTTTGTATTAATTTTCGACAAATGGCCACTTTGTCAACGGGTTTGTAATCTGATGATATGATTTGTCTTGCTATTTTTTTTAGAGAGTGAAATAATATGTTTTACTCGTATCGGGTTTCGTCATTGACCGCTCGTCGATGTTTCTTTTCTTTTATTTGAGGTCAGTGTTTTCTTTGAGGTCCAAATAATTTTATTATTTAATTATGTTGATTCTCAATTTAAAGTATACTCATTTCGATAATCATGCATATATTTCCAATTTATATTCAAAATATTGCGGTATTAAATACTCTGACATCATTTTCCAGAACACCGTAATTTTATTACATTATGCACACTATTGACATTCATTCAATCGTATTATCTAACAAAACGTAAAGAAATAAATGTCATTTTTATTGATACGTCTGGTATAAAGCTCATGTTCGATATATAATATTAACTCATATGGCAGAAATAGTTTTGAATTTTTGGTGAAGTTGTTGACTTTTACAGAAAAAAAATGCATTTTTGAAAACCTAAGTAATTAACAACTTGTTTATAATATTGAATAAATTAAACTACAAACTACCATGATAAAAAATATTGCAGAAATTAGCAATCAGATTTATTGACGAAACTTGTATAACTTACAGGCTTTATTGCGAATACTTGATGACATATCATTCCGGAAATTACTTCTTGATTTACTTTAATCGCTCAAAGCTTAATTCCCCGCCATTAGTTGTAGGTTAGGTTGGTATTTGGTTGCACTTAATGTTGTACATGAATAAAATATACTACGTTTGTTTAATGGTGTGTTTTTATGGCTCACTTTCTCCATTTTAACATTGAGATCAGTATTACTGTAGCATTATTATACCTTTATTATTTAAATGAGATAAAAACATGTTTGTTAATGATAGACAATAGGATAATAAAAATAAAATCGAATAATCGAAAATGGTTTAAAAGACGAAACTGGTTTTGATATCAAAAGTTGTGTAAAGGATACATAGAAAATGATATGGATTAACTCTTATAAATAATGTTATATTTTAAGAGATACTACAATAGTTACACAATGTAGAGGTTGAATATCATTAGTGATAGTTAAATTTATTTAAAATATTGTCTTAAGTATTATACAATGATAATCACTGTAGTATTTCGTGTATAACAGTATATGGAGACTTTTGTACAAGCCATAACTAAAAAACTTAATGCTATCAAACTGTTTGCAAAGCTTCTATTCAATAGAGTAAAATAAATAAAGGATAGTTCAAAGACGAGAATTAAATTATCGAGTTTGCGGGTAAACAATATTTTTGAAAAGAAAAGTGTAAAAGTAGTTTGGTTTGGAATGAATGTGTATTTCAAAATATAATTATAAGATTGGATTTTATTCAAATTTGTTCCGTTTAATATTTTGTTCAAACATTTTCTGTACACTGATAAAAACGATAACGAATATGTTTATAAACAACTTGTATGGACCGGTATCCGAAATGAACAAGAGTTGAAACGGTAGCATTTTGAGACGGTAAATAATTATGCTAAGAATAATATTAAGAAAGTAGTTATTCCGGTTTATTCCGGCCAATAAATGATATCAAGGTCACCACTCTAACTCTATTTCAGCTAATTAATAAGTACTACGAATTAAACAAGTATGGTGAAATTTGTATTCAAGAGATATGAACCTAATCACAAGTCGCCGGAGGTCGACTGTTTATAGTTGAAGGCGGCGCTAGGCGTCTTATAATAATATGTCGCTCAGAATAACTGGACCGGCCGCTCAAATTTTGATCAACATTTTTTCAAAAATCACACGCGTTGAATCTTAATACCGATCGGGTGATCAATAAATTTATAAATGTTGAATTATAAATGTGCATATTTAAATCAATATCGATAGCTATTTCGGATGTCATGTATCCATGTCTTAACAGTTATGACATGATTGATTAGTTATATCAAACATTTCCTAGTATTTAACGAAATCAAAATAAGAGCTCTGATGAAAATTGTTTTGTAAGTTTACTTATAAACCAATACTAAGTTGTTTTAAAGATGTTACAAAAATGTAGTTTTTTCGCACATTTGAAATAAAAAAATAATATTTTATTGACAAAAATTTCATGAATTGGTATATTGTATAATAATATTTCAATTAACAACTATATTTTCCAAATGTAATGATATATGTTTTTACACAACTGTTTACAAACTCTAATATACAGTATTTAAGTAAGTATAAATATGGAAAAAAAAACAACATAAAAATACTCATTTGATTTCGACACATTTCGTGATGCCTAAAGATGATGTCAAACATTTTTATAAATCTATCCTGAAATCATGTGTTTAAAAAAAACAATGGACAATTGTTTCTACGTTTATTTCAAAATGACCATGCATTGTCATGATATTTCTTCAAAGATATGTTGCATTTGTTTTATTTTCCGAAGCGTAACAAAATAAGAGACGATAATTATTTCAGCTGTGGCATAACAAAGCCAACATTCCTCTCAGTTATTTAATGTACCCATGTAAAAGCATACAACTTTCGAAAAACTAGAAAATTCGAAAGAAAATATCTATTAAACTATTATTGGACAAACTATGTGTAATGTTTCATCGATTAATAAATTAAATAAAATACGATAAAAATAACATTTGATTAACTTAAAAATTGGTATCGATTTAAAATAAATCTATGATCTTATAAGATTCAGGAGATTAAATACATGTTAATTATTATCGAGCCAGCTATAGGTCCATTGAACGGAATAAAGGGGTATAATACGCGTATTATTCTGGCAAATACGAAAAATAAATGCTAAGTTCTCACAAAAAATCACCTAACGATTATTTGATACAAAAATGAGTTAGGTGATTTTTTAAACATAAAATATAACCTAAGCGACATTTGGTTCTTATAAACGAATTAGTAAACTATTACGCTGACTGTACGATATACTATAATCGTCATGAAAAATCTAAGATTTGGTTGTCACCGAAAATGTATATTGTAATAATATATATGTGTGTACTGTATAAAATGTCTGGATCCTAAAAAAAGCTGTCCGTATAGTTTTATATTTGTTTTTTTTTTATTATATTTTTACCAAAATGTGGTTGGATTTTCGAATTGAATTTAGAGGATTCTTCATATATACTGTGTGTAGATAAATCATGATATAATTAACGATTATATGAAATGTCTAGTAAATTTAGTAAAATATCTTTTTATTCTACGGCCACAATTATTTTACAGATTATTATTGAATGAATAAGAATCTTAATTCAGTATTTTTTTTTGTTATTACACACGCAAGTTACGCGTGATCTTTGTCAAAATTAGATATCTAATTCACTTACAATGAATAAATAATAATTCAAAATATAATCGTGAGAGTGTTATATTATTAAGATGTTCACAATTTACGCCTGTAAAAGTTAAGTAAATGATTAGAAACCGTGTCCATCGGCGGGTAAAAGAGAAAACCAAAAAAATGTCGAACAATGCGGTCGCTCGTAAGCGGTTATTTATTATTGTCTTGTATGTGTATACGCTTGTTAGTGTAGCTAATATGATAAAGCCCCCATTCATTATGATGTTTGGCGAATTGGCGGAAATTTCGCTTTCTATATTTTTATAGCTCGTCGGAAACGATGACATTTTTGGTGATACGCCGTGAATATTAATCTAAATTTTCGATTTCATTGAAGACATTTACATATCATTAGACCATAATACGTTTATTGTATCATCACATTAGATTATATGAATAGCAATATATACATCATCGCATTACCATTTTATTTCGTGAACTATTCAAGAGTTCGACTGTATCCATATTTTAAATCATACGCAACAAGAAAACTAATGTATTTATATTCTTAATCTTTCAGCAATTTACTCTCATTAAAATTATATTAATATTTGGTCAGTCTTATTATTAATTATACTCCTCCTGTAAAGTGTGTTTGGGCCAATGTTGAATAGTGAAAAAGTCTTTCAGTCGAAAATAAATAATATCCTTAATAAATCTTACTGTAAAAAATAATTTACGTAAATAGATAGAGTAATTTATAATGGTTTTATCACGCTAAAATAGTACTAAATAGTTCATAATATTGTAAAAACAATGTTTGAGAAAAATGATATTCTTCATCATAATATTTTCATCATATGTGGTTCTTACAATATATGCCATCGATATTTCAAAAGCTAGTCTGATTAGTCATATATATAATTAGGTAAATTAACATAAGTGTTGCCTTTGTATTAAAAATATTTTTATGTTGAGAATAAAATGAATATGCTTGCGGTCATGTTTATGGAGATATGGTTGCGGTTTGCCAAATGTGTGCTGATGTATCTCATGCCGTTTTTATTTTTGGCAATTACGGCCTATTATTTATGCCCGTAAAATGATCAGCGGACATGGATAGAAAGCAAACTTTCATTTGCCTGAATTAATTTTATTTAAAAAGAAATCCATTCTTTGGTATAGCCGCTCACCGCACATATTTTCGCCTTTTATCGCTTCCAAAATATTTTTCATTGTAGTCATACATTATCAGATAGAAACTTTATTTCAATTCTTTTTAATTCTATACTTACTTACTTTTCAATTATTACATACAATATTTAATACCCGCTGTTTACAAATCAAATAATTTTTAATTTACCAAACTAAATGTATAACTGTACGTTCTATATAACCAAGAAAAAGATTTTTGTCTCTATATTATCATAGGAAATGATTTCAATCAAAAGATTTTTTTCTAGACTTTCTAAAATAAGTATAAAATATATCAATTATTTGATATGCACGTGACAAATTTCAATTTAATCTCTTAGATTATTCGATGTAATTACTACTAAAAACAGTAAAAGCTAGAACCGGTAATTATTCAAATCAAAATTGTAAACACGTTTAGTTAAACAGTCGTTAATGTTTAACAGTCGATTATGTCAATTAATAAGGCAAACCTCACACCTTAAGATGTAAAACTAGATTTATAATATTTAAAGTCACATTAGACATTGATTGCATAAAAATGCATCATTTAAGAGCGGTAACTTAACTTATTCAAATGTGACCACTTATAATCGTTTTACTTGCCTACTTTCAAGAATTGACGCTTCCGTAATGAGTCTGTTCATAAAAGTTTTTCCATACATTGGTACAGTAAAGTGTCAAACTTTCTTTGAGTGCCGTCAGTCTTCGAATAATAATCCATCAGTCATCTTGCGCTTATGTGCTTGCTATCCGACAATAATATAAACGGCACTTACTCACGGCCTACTGGTTGGTAGTACACCAATAGAAATATTAAAGTTTGTTATTTGTCTTTGCTTTTATTTTGGTAGAATAGACACGTTAAGAATATTAAAAATGATTAATGACAGTATTGACTGTAACACATATTCTAAACTTTTATTTATAACACATATAACCAATTACAGTTTAAACTATATCTATGGTCATAGTATTTTCAATAATAAAAATCTTTATTTATACTCCGCTTATTAAATGGATACCATAAAATTCAAAAAAGACTTTCTACTTCTTCTTCAAAGTAATCCTTGTAGTATAATCTTTAACTTCATTTGAAAGAGTTTAATTATTAACCATTTATCAACTCGATCTGTTTAGGTTATAACTCAAATATATTTTACTAGGCATATTCAAACTTAAATATATAAATTTTAATTATAAACCGCTAGTTAAAAAATATACGATAAGTTCTGATATAATTTAGGCTGCGTTTATAAAAAATAAAATAATTTAAAAAAGTCTTGAAATATTTTATATGAAATAAAATCCCCAATTAATTGATATTGTGAAAAAATAGGTATACCGGTTTTTTCAAATGTTTGCTTGATTAAATGTTTAAATGAATAGTTATTTGATTGCTAGAAAGGAGTGAAGTTTTGTAAACACCTTGTATTAAGCGAATGATCTGTATTAACTTTTTTCTTAAGAGAAAATCGCGAGATCTCTTTTCTTTACGAGCACATGGTAGTCGATATCGAGTAAAGTTTTATTTTATTCTAGAGAGCCGATCGATTGTATATTTAAGCATATTATAACTCGATCGAGTTTTCTCGAGAAAAGTTTTCCTTTTTTTGTATGTAGACATAGTTTTATGTGTTTTTTTAGAAATCATATTTTATTAATCAATGAAAACTGAGTGATTTGGAAAAAAAGCTAAATTTAATTAATACCTAATAAAATTTGTATAAGATACATTATTGAATATATTGTAGATAAGTCAGTTATTTATCATATATTATTTTCTACTTAATTTAGTATTTTACAAGCTATAATAATTAAAGAAAGTTGTATATTTTTAGTATGCAGGAATATTAACGGATGCGCGCAATATAATGTTTTAATAACATGCCGTCTAATGAGCTTTTTTGTAATTAACCGCTGTAAACATCTCGATATTATAAATACCAAAATGCGCTATAAAACTAATTGGTGCGTGTTACAAGAAATTTTGTTCCCATAAGAAAGCCCTTGACATCGATATAAAAGTACCTAACAAATTGGTTAGTACAGAAAATAATTATATCTGCCCTAGAATCAATGCAGCGTACAAAACATCAATAAAAATCGATGATGGAACATAATGCGCTATAAGATAGGTGAATGCTATTTTTCTCCGTCAAAATTACTTTCAAAATTATTATTTGAGACAGACAATATAAATCGTGAGTAATACAAATATTTTACATTAAGAATACAAAAAAAAAATCATTTCACGTATGGAAAGATGTCAAAAATGATGAAAAATTGTGATTATTATATATTTAAATGAATCAAACATAATTATCAGATATACATGAATGAAGCGCTTTATGTAAATTTTCAGTTTAAGTCGATCTAATCTGATGATTACTAGTAGAAAGAACTAGAAAGTAAAAGTTGTACTAAAATGGAAAAAACAGCTAACAATCGGATGTTTTTTATGTCACCAAATATATTATTTCATTCGAATAATATTAAGCTCTCGTATAGTTTTATGGATTATTAAAAAATAGTCATAATTATTATAAATATTATTTTCGAATACATTTTTATAGCATTAAAATAATTATACTATCAAAGAAAGTTAGTTTTATGCGCGTATTAAACGTGCGCTTTGACTATAAAGTGAAAAGAACTCATAAAAAATATATTTATCAGTAAAAAACCAGAGTAAAATTTTTTTGTAAAAATAACAATAACTGAAATTTGGTAGATGACTTTTTTTAAACGTCTAACGAAAGTTTTAATATTTATCACTGTTATAGAATGCGTAAGTTTTTTTAAAATGCGCGATAAAGAAAATGTGAGAAAAATAAATCAAGATATGGGGAGTTCCATAATCAGATTAAGATAGGCGTATGTAGATTTATTGAATAATATTGATTATTTTTAAACTTTCTATGCTATATGAGATATATTATATCCTGTGACAAATTTATGAAAATGGAATGTGGAAAAAGACAAAAAGGGTAATTTTTTATGATGTTTTATTGTTTATTTTGTCAACATTGATGACTGTTATCAATCGGGGTTATTGGATCAATATTGTTAAATTTAAAAAAAATCGTTCGTGGTGAGTTGTCGTAAATCCTCTCGCTCTCCTCTCGGAAGTAATCCGACCAGTTAACATCTCCGCGGTACGGATTTATTATTTGATCGGCGGCCTCAAAGAATTGACCTGGAACTCGGGAAGTTGGGCACTTGGTCCGCCAAGTGAAAGTTGACTGACCTTGACTCTTTGCGCGCGGACTCTGCCTTCATTCATTTTGTTGCCGGAAAAAAATACACACACACTTTGATGGGCGTCACAGTCGAAAAACGACATCATTATGAAATCGAAGGAAATTTTATAACCATGACAATAATATTAATCATTTCTATCATGGTGTCATCGTCAATGGATTCTTTCTTTTTGTTCAGTGAACATTGACACGTCATTATTGTACAGTCCATGATTCTTCAAAGATTAAATAAATATATTCTAATAGAATCATTTTTTTATCATTTAAAAATAGCTAGTTTTATAGCTAGTAAGTATATTTGTATAACTGGTAAGATCATTTAAATATTGCCATATTATAACAATTATGCTCAATCCAAATCGGCTATAGTAAAAAATAGATCAAAATAATATCGGTCACAACCAAATTTAAATGTTAAACATTCAATTTCCTTCTGTTACGGGTTTTTTATACAATTTTGTATCAACATGATCCAAGAAAAAAAGTGAATAATCTTTTTATTGTTTAATCCAAATAAGAAAAAAATGGTTTTTATTGTAGCATTTTTATATTTTATATAAGCCAGCTACCCTAAATGGATGCTGGAGATCATTTTGGAGATAAAACATAAAAACATATATTGCTTATAAATACTTTTGGTTTGTCTTATAAACATATTGTAAATATGCTGGGAAATAACATTTTATGATAAATATATGACAACTATATAGATTGAAAAGTCAGATTCATAAAAGAATTACTTACATACGCTTTCGAATTTTCAATTATTCCGTATGACAAACATGTCTCTATTCAGACAATAGCCTAGCAAATGGCGTATGAAAATGCAATTAGCATTTCACAAAAGACAGCGCATTATTTCTATTATAATAAGTACTTTTTTCATTGTTTCGAGTTGTACTGGTAGACTGTCAGTACGTCGCATGAGCCGTATGATCGGTGGTCGTTACACCTGTCTTGCTTCGGTGCTTCTTTAATTAGTTCTTACCGGGAATTGCATCTCACATCTCTGTTAGGTGCTGTAATCCATCTTCGACTTTCATAATGCATCTAGGTAGAATAACGCTCGCATTGCATTGCTCTTATGGCTTACCGGACACTGCACGCCAACGCATTCCGCATGCCAATCTGCAATTGACTACCCAACTACTGTGCATCGTATCGCGTTATTAGCATACATACAAATCACAGAGCTATGTTCAAATAGTTACCACATTCTTCGATATAGAAAGTTTAATTAAAATCAAGCGTCTTGTCAGATAGAAGTGCGTCCAATCAGTGCTGTCATTCTGCCATTTTTCATCGACTTGAGCGAACCGGAGGTTAAAATAAATAATGCACGTCTGCATTCCAGTTATCACAATTGACGTATTGAATTGATAGCTTTGTCATTATTGCCACCCCGAGTTAATCCCATGCTGAACAAAGGCTTCCGGATACTTCTTTTCTTTTTATTAATATGTATTACAAAAGGTAATCATTTTTTTACTAGTTAATATTACATCATTATCAACTATTCGTTTTTTGTTGAAATTTGTAATTTTTAAATTAGCATACTACCAAAGGTATTTTGAAAAATTCAGAACTTTCGTTATGTTGTCCATAAATTTATTGTTTTTTTAACGATAATGAAATAATTATCACATGATTGTTATCTGTCTAATTGATACACACAATACGAGTGATACACATATTTAACGCCGTCAAAGTATATATTGTACTAACAGAGTAAATACAATTCGATCAACTCTTACTCATTTAGACAATTAAGATAATTAAAGTGTATTGCAGTGCATCAATAATAATTAAATCCAATAACGTCCATCCCGTTTTATATACGTGCATCAAAAATATTTTTGTAATAAAAAAGTTAAATTTTTATAGTTTATTTATTAATTTTTCTATCAAATGAAAGCGATAGTGGCGTTTTAAAAATAAAAGATGATATTGTGGTATTTTTAACGCTATAATTTTGGATACGAATAAAATTCTTACTACACATTTATATGGATAGATCATTTTATTGATATAAATAATCACCCATAAAAGTATGTACAATTCAGGTCAAGTATCCATACAAAAGTCATTAAAATGGTATAAACCGAAAATATCTGTAAAAGCAATGTGCGGTGCTCTGATTAAGAATTAATAAATTGTTTATGGATTGAAACACTGCGGATGAAATGGGATGTGAAATATCTAGGTACTTAACTTGAATATTGCCAGATTATTGTATTTGTATATTAGACGAGTTGTAATTGTAAATAATTTTTAGAGATAATGTAATACAACCGAGTGACGAGGATATTAATTTCAATTTATTATTTATAAAATGATTAAAATATTTCAATTATTATTTTCGACCCGGGTTTCGCATTTCAATACTTGTGATGTACACTATTTTCGAAAAGCTTTGAAATTTTTATTTCTTCGTTAGTGATATAGCAATTTGAAAAAAATTGCAATTTATAATATTTTTACTGTATAGAAATTTCATTACCCATATTGAATATTAAAAATTAAAAAATCATAAAATATGTTACAATTAATAAGATTTACTTTGACTGATTTAAAAAAAAAAATCTTTAATGGGATCTTTTCATATTATAAAAATTCCAAACATATTTACAACTGTATTTTTTTATTAAGCTTCATATATATGTCATCTTTTAATCTCTCAGAATGTTGAGAGTGTGGGTTTCTATAGCATGCAAATTGATCTTGCTAGATTGATTTTATTAAAATATATAATCAGTCAATCCCTCATCTCATTGGACATTCATTCTTGCATATTTGGATCTACGATACAGCGACGGGATTTGAGCCCTTGATCTTCGGTGCCTAAATGCGCGCGCTTATCAAGTGACTATATAGGTGATTTAATAATGTATTCAGAATAATAAAGGAATACCTATAAATATTTTCTTCTGTATTTTTTCGTCTAAATTGAGGTCTCATATAAATTAATTGCGTACCAACGACAGATCAACCTAATGAAAATAATATATATAATTAATATTTTCGACTGATGGTGCTTGATGGAAATTGATTTTAAATTCTAAATTAATTAACACTGGTAAACTTCCATATGTGAGATCACTGTTAGTGTTTTAAATAATTTAGAATTGAATATATTTTTAATTATACTTAATAGAAAATGTTCATTTTCTTGTAAAATTGTCCACTTTGTGATTCAAAATAAGTATGGCTGGATGAATATTGGTTCTTTCATACTTATAGTGAACATAAATTTTATTGTTTAAAATAACAATAAGCTGAAGCCAACACAATGGAAAGTATCACATCGAATGTGGCCAATCCGTACTCGTGGGAGATGGTTCATGATAATAACAATGGCTAATTATTCATATGACGGCTGAAGTTGGTACGGATTGTTTTCTTACAACCCAAAGGCGAGCTTTTTAAGACGCTTAAATATTAGTACGCTCTTTCAAAGTTCTGTCGCATTGTGTAAAAAGGAAAACGTTCATAATATCGTGTTTCGAACTAGATAGATCATTTGAATGTTGCAATTGGGTAATATTCGAATTCACCTTCATTTCCGGCGTGAAATCTTGAAAAAATAATATAGTGCAACTTAAGATACGCGTAATTTGAGGTTATAATTCACTTTTAATGGAGTCAGATTTTTAAGATTATTTGTGCTTAGAAAGCGATAATGATAGATTATTATTGAATAATTATTCAGTATGCAAATGTTTGGTACGTTAACTGTATCAAATAGTGAATACTTACTATTCAGAAAGTAGATCAAAATTATACTTTATACAATTTCTAAATAAATTTAATTGCATTAATGCGACAGTGATATATTTTTCGAATTTACAACATTTCGAGTAATAAATATTTCATACTGACCCTATTTCAATAAATGCTGCATACATTAATGTCACTTAGCATTTTAATAAAGAAAAATATCTTAATTTTATATCGTACATGTTATGGATGCGCACTATTGAACATATAAATTCAATATTCAAGTAAATTTATCAGGAAAAATTGTCGCTATGTTATTTATATACTCTTATCATGAAAGTTGCGAATGTTTTTAAGCTCGTCTACGGGGTGGAATGAGGGCGATTTCACGTTTCACCCCATAATGTTTACATAGACATCGCGAAGTGATCCAACGCCGCAGGCGATTTCTTGACAGGTTTGCGGCAGTCGAGCCGCATCGCTCTGGGACTGACTGGTTTACACGTAAAACGATACCTTCTATCTCCAATAAGGGATCATCGATCAGCTGTTTCAGAGCTGAAAAATAAGAATAAAATGAACATATTTTATATATGACAGCATCGAAATGTTTCCTATTTATTTTAATATGTATAATTATATTTCTATACATTTAAAGTACACAAACAATCTTATCATTATAAGTTATTTTATGTAATATAAATTAATGATAGCAGTATTTTTAATCTATTAAAATAATTAGATATTTCATGATCGCTGTAACTTTGTAAATTTATTATATTTTGTAAGTTGTTTGGCTTAAATCACTGTATTATGCTTAATTCTAATACAATTATTGTATAACCAATGCAAACTGTTTAGTCCTCATTATGAAGAGGTTTATTTGAATAGGATTTCTTGTCTTATTTTGTATCTTAATATTAAGTGAACGCTTGGTATTTATTACTTTTAACCACTAGTTGAGTCAATTTCATATTAAAGAGGAAACATACATATTTATAAATGTTCATTAACAAGAAAATGATATTATTTGTGAATTATTATGCAGTTTTCTCAGATTCCTTAATGTTTTTCATAAAAATGTTGCGCATCTCACTATTGATGTGAGCGAGTGCGCAGAAGTGTATCAACGCATGAGTTTGATGCAGGTATTCAACAATTCAACCTGTCTAGTGTCGCACTGCGAACGCTTGTTCTACTTTCTAAACACGATCGTTCGGCGGCTGGTCAGGAACTAGATTAGTACGGGAGAGGCGGTCCACACTTACTTACTGGCTGGCCACAACACTCATCTGCTTTTTGACCCACCTTACTGTGGTTAAAGTATTATCAGTAATTATATAAAGCAAGGTGAAATAACATATGGTATCAATCTTCTCCTCTTTGAAACACAAAGATTTAGTCTAACAATTAGAAACGTTTTCATAAGTAAATAAATGAACATTTAATTTTGTTAGCAAATAATTCAAAATTGATGCACATATTTATCGATCATCACTTATATATATTAAATTACAACTTATAATATCCTTTCCTATGCTCTTGGTAAAGCTTGACTCTATTTTGAGACAAGTTATTTCACTGAATATAAAATTTATAATATATTATAGTCGTATTAATGAAATAATGCTATTGAGACTCTAAAATACAAATAATTATTATGGAAAGATACGAAAGAGGTGATTTGCTAGAGCGGCTTAAAAACGTAAGACGTAAGTCTATTTGTTGTATGTGTAATATTTGACGTGACATTTAAAAGTATTTTGTAAAATAATCACTAAGTAAACATTTGAAAAATTCTCAAATTACACCTCATTTTTTGTTCATATTATGTGTGGCATATCTATTACCTTTTTTGAATAAAAATGTCTAATTGCTGTTTAAGCGCGATGAAAATTGTCGCGACAAGTAATGTGCTCGTAAGTGTCTCGGCTCAATTTTGAAATCGCTGTCTACCGGATGTATTGACTATCGAATCACGAGCGCAGCAATTTGCAGCTTTTCTCTAATGACCAATCACAAGTGATTACTGATTACTCTTGAATAATTAAACATACCGAAATTGCCCGTATATTACACTGTACCTACATTTTTTTGTATGACTAATTTAATATAATTGTAACTTTTCTCAAATAAAATAAAAAAAAAGCTAACGGAAGTACTACCTCTTTGCAAGAAAATAAAAATATTTAATTAATCAATATTATTTGCAATCTAAAACTGATATAAAATAGTATTATGATTTGACATCTTAATATTAATATCGATTAAAATATATTTACTATAAAATTATTATTATAAAATATTAGTTGAATATATTTATAAATCTCTCTGAATATTGGATCATCACGACTTCAAATACTCAAAATAAGTTTAAATCCACATACTATTTATTGTACATGAATATATTGTAGATGTTTATTTTTTTTTAAGTATATTTGCACTATAAAATTTATAATATTTGTTCCACTGCGGAATTAAAATAGTGGTTTATATATTATATTAAAATAACTAGATATAATTGAAATCATAGCTTGCATTCCATTAAATTGTGGTATATGGATAATAGTTGTATGTTTTTAAATGGGGTTAATTGATGGCGATAAATGGAAAAATATTAATTTTAGCACAGCTAGTAATATTTGAACCATGGGCGTAGTCAGATAAGTGAGATAGTTATAAGATGAATAGTAATAATAATTATCCGAAAAAATAGTGATAGTATTGGTTTTGGTGCTTAATTATTTGCTGAACATTTTTAACGTGATGTAATAATCATAACACTTGGAACATTTCACAAATTTAAGAATCATTGAAATCTGAATAAATTTTCCAGTGCTTTAATTTTGAGTTCAATATATTATACTTTAAATAAACTTCCATCAATTGGCAATGTAATGTATGTCTTACGTTTACGTAGTATGTGAGTATCAAAGAATAAAGGGCGAGGTACTCTTTTGTTGTAATTTAAGCTCACCCTCCAAAAATATAAAGAGAAAGTGAAGCATATTAAGTATCCGGTTGATATAACGGTAAAATAATTTAGGTAGTTGCCAAAGTGTGGAGATAATTTGGTAGTTTACTAAAAATTAGTTTACAAAATATTTGAATCAAATCTGTATAATAACTTTCAGTAATACTTTAAAAACTCTATTTATAAGTATAATAATACATTACTAAGAAACATTTATTGTATTTATATACCTTGTAATATTTAAACTGTATTTGAAGTGTATTTAGTATCATCGTTATGCAATATAGTTGTTGTATATTAACTTCATATATGTAATAGCTTATACACGAATATATGAATAAACAGTAAAAGCTGTAATCCAAACGTTATGTTTAGCTCATTAACCAGTGAGTTGAAGATAGAATAATCTAATACAGCCCAACAACAATAACATTTTTAGCTGTATTAAAAATAAAAACGACAAAAACCATTTTTGCTCAATTAATGGATAAATTGTTATATTTTAAATATATGATAGATTTTTACCGATATTGTTTTATGATAAATAAGTAATGATACGAAATTGATTGATAAAAAAATATATATAATTTGAATGTGAAAGTGGAGAAAATTTATCTGGACTCATTTATATGTTTTAAGATATTAATCATTAAAACTGGCTCCATTTTTTTCGATTTTTTTATTGAATGTACAACAATCATCGTGATTATCTTTATCATTAACTTTCAAGCTTAACGAAAATTGTCAGGAATATATCTCGGCATTGGTATTCAAAAGTCAATTATTCGATTAGTTAGCGTTGTCGGGCAAACATCTAATGGACTTGTCGCCCAAAGGCTCAATGTTCTCTCGCAAGCTGACAGATTGATCGCCAGTGGTAGATTCGAACGATTCGACGAAGCCTTAGGAGAGAGCGAGAGGTCCCAAGAGTGCCGGAGAAAGTGGGCCACCTGTGTGCACCGCCCCGCAACATTTGTCAGTATAAAATAGCCCTCTCTTTTACTCACTACTACCTTATTATTTATTTTTATTATTACACGAGTGTTTATCGTGAAAGAGTGCTATACCACACCCAAAATTTAAATTGCAATATAACAATAAATATGCAGCGAAAATGTAGTAGTTTTAATTCCGTATGATCTATGAAAGTTAAATCTGGTTTTATTACAGATTAGTTTGAAATAAAAAAAAAATCAACAAATAATTTATATCACATACGTATATATTTAAGTATCAACATTAAATTAAATTTCACTAAAACGATTTCTATTGGTGAATATTACTTTTGATACTATTTAAAACATTTATTACGTCGGCTGAATAAGTCACGTGTAGACGCAATAAATTTATTTTAAATAGCTGTATTTGTGCTCTAACAAATTTTCACGTCAAATAAAAAGACATCACGGATAAAAATATAATTCAACTATTGTACACATATCTTAGTACCTAAAAATTGTTTTTTTTTTTAATTTTATTTGTTATATAGTATTTTACATAAAATAAACGTTAATTTTTTTCATTAATTAAAAGAAGAAAGTTAAAAAATGTTCAGCGCTCATACGTTAGACATCCTCCTTTATTTACTACGGCCTGCGTGTATTTCAGATCAAAAAAACGACGCACGATGCAACGGGAGATATTTGAAAATAAAAGTATGTTTCATACTTCCAAACACAATATAACCTTATAATTTAAATATACGAAAAGAAACATTATAATTTGATTGTCAGCGGCTAAAGTAAACTAAGATGGATGAAGAAAAATAGTTAACACAAAAAACTGGTACTTGTAATTTGTATTTATAAACATGAAAATAATATATTAGTATACTAATCACGAAGGTTATGTTTAATGTTTTTTTTTTTTTTGATATCATGAAAATAATATGGATAATTATTTTTAATAATATTTAACTGGTTATCAATATCCAATCAAAATTATGTATCGATTGTGAATTCATAACTAAGTACTAAAAATATTATGAATAGAAATTATTTTATGATACTTAAGTTGGATGACATATATTTCATTTCCATGTTACTAAAAACAGTAAAAATTAAACATTATCTAGGTATGCCTAATTAATATACGCTATTAACTTTATTAGCATAATATATTACAGTACGTAAAAAATGATTGTCAAAAAAATATAATTGAGATATAAACTCAATTTTTTATAACTAAACTTGTTTTTTTCATACACAATTTTACTTTCACTGCTAAACAGTATTTTGTTGATCTCATTGAAATCCTGAAAGTTACCATCAAACTGTTTCGAGTGAAAATATTTACGTGAATCTATTAACGTCAACGTAAATCAATTGGAGTGATTTGTAATAGTTTGAAAACAACTTATCAACTGCCTGCGGGCTGGTTAACTCAACTTTCTATATAATAAATAATATATACGTACATACTATACATATTATATTTCAACCCGCATATCGAAATACCGGCTTATTGATTATCTGTGTATGACGAGACATTTTTTATTGTTATTTTGGAAACTCTTAAATGCCAGTATTTTTTCTTCGTGTGGAAATTTTCCTAGATATTAACTGTATAAATTGTTTTTAAATATTATTTAAATTAATGTGACTATTGTATAAAAAAATATTATTAAGACTTCAGCTAGAAGACAATTATTAATTCACAAGTTCAAGCCCATCAATATAATTTATTTAAATTGGAATATTTTTTGCCATGTTTTATTTGAAATATATCTTACTATTTATGATTAAGCTTTCTGAGTTTTCATACACAAGTGATTTTTTTCAAAAGTGTATTTAATGTTAACACATATCGAGACAGCTAAACTTTGGATTTGTCATAACTTGAAAAGATTACATATATATATATATTTGTTTTTTCATACACAACCAAAAGCTTTAATTAAATTGAAATTAACCAACATGTATGGTGGCATTGTTATATTTCCGTTTATTGAAACACATAACTATTCACTCACACAGAGATGCTTTTCGAATAGCTGAATTGGAAATCGCTCTGGGTAATTTTTCCATATTTTTCCGCTTGACTGACGTATATACGTAAAGTGCATAACATTGAGCACTACAGTGGCGTACTTATCGTTAATGATGAAGCAATATTTTTATATTACGTTGGTGTGAATATAAAAAATTACCAAGATTTTTCATTTTATTACATTTTTTATTTAATAGTTATCAATCACTATACAACTATTTGTATATTAAAAAAAAGGTATGCATTTATATAAATAAATGAAATATGAATAAAATATATCGATACATTAATAATATTCAGTCTTTTAGTGCCTTCATCTTTATACACACAAACGGTAGAATTATAGTATATGTAGATCCTTTCATAATATAGAATTACTAACAAGATTTAATATTCAATCAATTGGTCTCATACCTTATTGTTTGGATTATTTTAATCCATCTAAAATATTTGAACTATTCTTTTATGATTTGAATGTGTTTTACTGAAATTTTGGATTCATGGTAAATTAAAAAAAAATACTCAAATTTACGCACCTAATTGCATTAATTTAAAGCCAAAGCTACGTTATTGTTTTTTATAAAGTCTATATTACTCACAATAATTGGCAAATATCATACAATAATAATATTTCATAGCCACCCCTAAAAACGCCACTGGTGTGTAGAAGAAGTTCTCGCATGTTATGAAGAGGCAGCAATTCCTACTTCCGCTCGAGCGAGGTGTGGAGGGAACAGTGTGTTAGTGGGTCAGCCCGGCTATCTCCGAAGCCTCTCGCTTAGTCTATCGCGGTACCACGCATGCGCCGCGCGCGCATAGCCTTCGACAATGTTATAGTTATAACCGTCACGATCTCGCAAATTTAAAAAGTTATCAGTCACTTATGTGAGAAAAGTTTGTCGTGATAATACATCCGATAAATGGATGCAGTGAGGCGGACCAATTAATTATATTCTTTGGAACGGAATTAACAATTAAAGTGCGTTTGCTTGACGATTGTTGTTCAATTGGTTTCAGAAGTCGGAGCGACAGCTTCGCAGGACATCCATCATGAGGAAAACGAGATATCTGGTTGCTGCATTTGCGATACTATGTCTACAGGTATGTACTACTTTTTTATAATTTGTTTTTAAAATTGTCTATATTATTGTGAATACCAAATAACTGTTTAAATTTCATTGAATTGGAATTAATAAAAATAATAATTTCTTTAATTTTATTATATTTAATATTTTTAAAAATATTGTCTTCCAAAAAATATTCTCAAGTTTGTTTAAGCTTTGTAGTAGTTAAAGATTATTGTGTAAAAGTAAAAATAAAGATTCCTATTAAAAATACTTTAATTGTAAAATAATTTTTTCCATAATTTTGTAGCAGAATTTATGAGGCTCTTTAATACTAGACAAATATAAAATTAATTAACACTAGGGCTTAAAAGTTTTGTAAATTATTGCAAATATCAATATAGTATATAACTATAAAAATTTTAAGAAATATATTGAAAATTTGTATCTTCTTTACTGTCGGTATTCATAAAAGAATGTAATTTTTCTTAATTAGTTTAAATAATACCTCTCTATGTAAACGCATTATTTAAATAATTGCATGTAGATCTTGGAATAAGTAAAACTCTTTTTTATTGAATAAGAAATTTTTTCCTTTATCTGAGAATCGTTACATTATCATGGAGTATGAAATAATTAATAATGAGTAAATTTTGATATTTTTCATCACATTTTGTAAAATAATCGAAAAATATATTTAGGTTTAAAATCATCATAACTTTAATATTATGGCATAGAACGGATCTGAATAAATGTTTGCTTATTTGTTTTTATAAAATGCATTTTTATTTAAAAACAATATTACTATTTTTATTTCTTATATATCTATAGTCTTAGTATCAAACTGATTTATTAATATTAATGATATAAAGAGTATATTTATAATAGTAATTAAAAATAAAAAAA
>JAGVSQ010003944.1:0-20413 GCA_022683975.1 Rhyacophila evoluta
GCTAACAGTGATCTCACATATGGAAGTTTACCAGTTTTAAATAATTCAGAATTTGGATGGTTTTATACAACAAAACGGTAGTGTGGTTACTGTCGGAGTTTATTTAGAACGATATTTAATCGATGTGTATCAATTTTTCATGAAATAACATTTTGAATTTTTTTTATGTAAGATAATTTTAGAAGAAATCTTAAGTGCCTTGTGTCATTAGGCTTTATGTTAGAATTGTGTCAAACACGCTCAGCTTCTTGACTCTAAAGCTAGCGTCTGAGTAATTACAACTTAAATGGCATTTACGTCAAGTATCCACACTCGACGATTCAACCAAAAACTCTAAACTCATTACCTGTCCCACTACATGCTTTAGAGAACCCCCACTCCTCTAAAGAAAACAGCGCCAAAGCGATAAGTCTTTAACGCAGGGTTAAAAAACTTTTTGATATAAGGTTTCATTTGGAAAGTCTTTGCTTCGAGGTGGTTTTTACTACTTAAGGTTAAAATACATAAAAAATCGAAACCATTGAAATATTTTTCAATTACAAGTAAAAATAAAAAAATGCACAAGTTTAAGTATTATTATGAAAATAAAGAATTTCTTAAATTGTATGTAGAAACACAGCTGATAAAAAGTTTTAGTTCTCAATTTACTGGTGTGTAATGTTGGTATATGTACTTAGCTTATCTTTTAGATTATTATCCCTGAGCTAGTGAAATCGTACTTCCACTAATAGAGCTAATACTAATTTTGGAACAGAGTAAAAATTAATATATTTAGGAGAAAATAATGATAGTGATTAATATAAAGATGATCTATCTACTTTTTGAATACATAAAACGTTCTTGAAGTTAAATATTAAATAATATTGTAGAAAAATATTTTAAAAGCTTTTATTAAAGTTGGTTTGAAAGAGCGGATTATTTTTCATTGCTACACTATTGCAATTTCCATCTTACCAATGCCATTGTAGTACTGTCTCACTTCCGCACATTATTTATGTCAGTATTCTATATTTTTGTAGTATCTTTAGACCACGTTGAAACTAAGACTAAGGTTGAGTCCACCTTTAAAGCGGATATGGTAGATCAAATATATTTAAGATTAAAACTAGCTGTATTGGTTATAGAATATTACCCAACGATAATATGTTGATAGAAATATTCAAATAGCGTATATTAAAATATAATACATGATTGCTTAGCAGAGTGGTTTGAGCTTATGATAAAATGCTGTCATTATTAACATTAACCGTAAGTTACTGATGTGGGTGTTTTTAAAATGACATTTAAATCATTGTGACTTAAGTGAATGCAGGGTCAAGAAGTGTTAACAGGGTTACACTGTAAATTTGGGAAAGCCCCGCTCGCGGGTTGCGGTTTGTGAAAGCGCTCCGCTGTGTGGCGCTGCACTCGTTTTGGCGCGAAAGCTCACTCCATTATCTGAGTTTCCAGTTTGTTTCGCCGCAACGGGCAAACTGCGGTTGAGACGGATGTTCTGGAGGAAAGCCACGTAGCTTCTATTCAGACCTGGTAATACCTTGTCTATGTTTCGGCCTTAATTTTATCGACGCGGTTTCAATGATACATCAACTTACGTAAAAGGGTTTTGTACCTTGAAATTTTCTGTACAATATAATGAACATAAGGTCACCTTACAAGAATATTATCAAACTTATAAGGCAGCGTAATTACTATTTTACGTTGGCAAAAAAATTCTCAGGTAAACGACGGTTAGAGGACACTTTGAAAAATCTTCATATTTATTTATTTTTATTAAAGGCAACGTGATTACTTTTATCCGATGTCAATGAAGTTTTCATGAATGTGATAAATACAAGACGCTTTGAAAGAACTTCACATCTTTTCAATTGAAAACAACGTGATCACCACTACGTATGCGATGGCAACAAAGTTTTAAAGAATGTGATAATTAGAGGCCGCTTAAAAAGATCTTTATACACAATTTGTATCTTAATATTCGTGTGCGTTGAGTATTAAATTACAATAATTATTTGGCTTACACAGAAACAAACTATATTCACGTTAACTTAAAAATGTTCTCATTTCTATTGATCTATGTCTATCATATCAACTGTCTAAAGGAAAAGGACGTAGCCTACATTGAACAAATTTTTCAGGAGACACAAAAAAGGTTTTTTTTATAATTTTGAACCAAAATAAAAACAATACATAAGCAAAACCTTGAAGTGTATGAAGACTAAAACTAGTATTTCATTTAGTCAATATAATATCAATTTAATAAGTTATTTGAGAAAAACTAGTAAAATTTATTAGGTGAAAGCTTTTTTTCCTGGTCTTTTCAATTTTACAGGCCATCCTTTTTTCAAACTTAAATGGAAAATTTATAAACTAATTCGGCACTTTCAGCTTATTTCTTTTTAATAAAACGTGTATACATTCTGATTAATGAATAAAAGCTATTTTGAAAAATGAGGATTACTTCATTTTTTCTTTCTACAGTTGATATGTATTCAATACAAACGAGTACACTTTTATCGATTTACTAATACGCTTTTTTAACTAAAATAAAATATTTATTCGTCACAAAAAACTTCTTTCATAGTTTTAATCTATATTTTTTTCCAAATATACGAAATTTGTTTTGTGACTTTCATAAATAAGATTTACATTGTTACATAGAAACTAAAATATATAACTTATTTTTTTCTGCCAAAAACTAGATTTTTCGAATTTCTAAGTTCAATTTTGGGGGGGATATTTAATATTGTTTGGGTGGTTTATATAAATCAATCATATTTTAAAACTTATTTTAATTTAAAGATTTTATATCTTTGGGGGAATAATTAATAATAGGATATATTCAATAATTCAATTTAGCTGTCTTCTAGTACACCCAAACCTGGTTAGTCCAAGCATGTCAACTTTTAAACTTTATGAATATAAAATAAAAATTGTATATGACCATAGATAATACATCAAAAAGTAATCAGTATTAATTTATGTAAAAACTTTTGTCAAATTTTTTGATGATTTCCGGTAAAATATAGAGCTCGCTATTTTCGATTACCGACGCAAACATTTAATTATAATGTATAAATGTTTAATGTTCGAAGCAGGCTAGAGAGTGGGTCGTTTGTTTGGGCCCCGAATCAGTTGAAATACGACCTAATGGTGGTGAGGGTTCAGAATGAATTTCTGAGACTTCTGTACCTGCAGATGTATGGATGCTATCCATGGCTTTATCCAGCTGCTTTCATTTTAGGCATTCTTTCTTATTGTACGAGTGTATGAATGTGAGTGTGAATGTGAACGTGTATGAGTGTGCGAATGTATCGTAGCTTAAAACTGAGGAGGAATATGTATACGGGACCATCCTGCCAGTAGTCATGCCAATGCGAAAGACAGTGGTGATGCTTAACGAGATTACCTTGGATATTGATATCTTCCACCTAGGTGAGAGTGAGCTTAGATGGATCTTATTAGATACAATATTAGAATAGGATCTGTCTAACTTAATTGGTTGACACTCTTTTCTTCCTTCCATATATATATATTTTTTGTAATTCTTTCTTTATTCTTTTTTTATATTTTAATATGTTTTTCATATTTTTGTCATAGCTATATGTGTATCGTGTTGTAAATGTATTCAACTTGTAATTTATAATGTCACAACATGTAAAAAATAAATTAAAATCTAGAAGAGAAAACACAAAAGTTCCTATCCATAATAACACCATACAAATGGAACATATATTGAATTCAAAATTATTTGAAACTGGTAAACTTCCATATGTGAGATCATTGTTAGCGACCCGGGTTTCACCTTTCGGTATCTTTAGGCTATATTATATGTGGAGTGAGCAAACATATAACATGTTAACAATAAATCCTATTGTAGCTTACTATTTATAGTATTAAATTAGTAAATATAATAAGTAAATATAATATATTTTGTATTAATATAATAAAACGAAAAAATCGTACGTTAAAGTTGACGCAGCTTGAATTGATTGTTTTCATAAATAAATTAACGTGATATTTTCCTCGACTTTTTTTGTTGTTGTTTTAAAATATGGAAGTTAAAACGATCAATTGCAGGAGTACGTGACCTTAAAGTATTCGAGCCGTTCAACGATGGAAACTCGGACGTAATATTTCACAGAGTTCGGTTTTTGACTGTTGGAGAAGTTGTTAATATACGTCAGTTACAGTTGGCAGTGTGTGGTTGCTTTTAAACTTGTTTGGTTTCATAGTGAATTAGGTATTAAAAAACAAAACTCATGGGAATTTAATACAGTTGAAGAATTTATTCTCAAACGTAATGTATGCTAGTGAATGTTACCTTCCAAACTTTATGAATAAATAACAATATTTTTGACGACAACGTTGACAAATTCGACGTACATGACAAAATTCTGTTTTTCATACCATATTCACTCCGAAAGTGGATATGGTGTTAAATAGAAAAGGCATGGAATGTATCTTCATAATGTGGAGACATCTTGACAGATTATTTTTCACCAGAATTGGAAACCCAATAGGCATCCAGTCCAGTTAAATATAGTATGATTTTAACGCGTTGTATATATTAATAACGCCAGCTAGTCGGCGCCAGCACGTGGTTATTGATTAAATCATTTACTATCTTATAGCCGTAAGTAATCACCATAATAAATGCTTGCATATTACAAAAATCTTTTTATATGCTGTTTTTTTTATCATGTTTGGTTCCAAAGTGGAGCATATGAATGTACAAAGTGTGAATATATCCCCTCCAAATGCGAGATATATGGATCTCCAAAATGAAAAGACGTCTTAAAAGATTTATTTTATGAGAATTGTTTGTGAGCTAATTTCTCAACTCAATGAGCATCCAGTCCTGAATTTTTGGATATTAAAAAATCCAACAGATGTGGGAATTGAACCAGCATTATTTAGATTGCTAGAAGCACACGTTAAGCTCTACGCTAGCAAAGAGACAGTGTTTTTACATACAAAAAAGATTTAGAACGTAAATTTATGTTTACAACAGAAAATGATTCGTTTTTCCACTTACGTAAATACGAACATATTTAATATGGCAGCAAAAACAAATTTAAAATTAGGTGACTTAATCATACGAAAATATACTTGATATTGTTTTCTATTAAAATTACATTTAATTGATTGTAGGTAACTGGGTACTTTTAAATGTTGGTACATTTATTAAGGATGTCATAATATGCTCTACATAAAAATCTCTATCACTCGCCAGTCGTCTTGCATCCTCCCAAGTCATGTCAGTATCCCTTAATTCTGCGGTGTACATTCCGTGGAGGGGATGGTACTGATTGGTTTCACGAAATGCCGGAATCCAACCAGGAATATATTTTTAGAACGAGATTAAATATTTATTTTTAAAAATCGTTTATTAAAAATAATATAAAATATTTTTTTTTCTCATAGTATACGTCTTGAAAACATAATTTGCTTATCTATTTTTTAATGTGTTCACTCCGAAAGTGGAGCGTATCGATTTATACAATGTGATTCGTCCTCTTTGAAAGTATACATAAATATATATTTGCAATATGAAGACTATTTTTTACGAAAATTGGTTTTTAGACAATTTCTCAACCTAATGGGCATTCAGTTCTGCATTTTCAGATTGATACCAGTTAATCTAGAATATTTAAAAAACGCGAAAAAGAATACCTTATAAAAACTTTTGTAAATTTTATTAAAATATTTAATATAATATATAAAATTATTTTTAATAAGCTCAGGTGAAAATTCGAGCGCCTAATAATCTGTATGTACACCCTTTGTAACATTAACGTTGCAGTAATTTAACTTTTTTTTAAGAAGCAATGTTTAAATGCGGTATAAAGTTTTCACACTAATAGTCTGGGTCTAGAGTTCTGACCATTTCTCAGGGGCCATTATTTGTTAGACTCCGTAGGTAGAGGGTAGAAAAACAATGTTTCACCCCCTACGCCGCCTTGTAGCAATTAACCCTTGCCTAAAAGCACGTACATTTCTCTAGCTTGAAAACAATACGTATTGTAAATTTTATTTAGGGTTTCAAGTAATTACTCACAAATATAACGCGTATACTTTGCTGCTAATAATATAAATAAAATATTATAATTTATATGGTTTTCTTAAAATTTTAATTAAGTGTGTATCTTATAGAATTAAAATAGAAATAATTTAATTTTTCTTTATCATATACTACCATTTATATGCCATATCTATGGTGTGAAATCCTTACCAATCTAAATGTCATGCAGTGGTACTGAAAATGGCTGATACACGTACTGTAGATGCCTTTAGAAAAACTTAACCAGTTATATTCCAAAAGCGCGTCAACGCCCTTTATGATCCCGCGCACGGCAGGCTGGCCACAAAAAATGAGCGCGTATGCGCGCTCTACTTTAACACTGAAAATCTAGACGAGTTTCGTTGTTATAAATAATCTAATATTTTAAACGCAAAGAGACATCTCTTTTATCATCTTGAAATATTCAGACACAACATATTCTATTAAGTAATATATATTAGATTCGGTACATATAATATTTTTAAAGGAAAAGTATAGTGATATCTTCATGGTAAATAATATTGGCACTCTGGTAGCATAGTTAGTAGCGTGCGCGCCTAGTAATCCGGGACATGCAGGTTTGATTCCCACATCTATCAGATTAAAAAAGTTTTGGACTGGATACCTATTAGATTGAGCAATTGTGTGACTAACAATTTTCGTAAAAAACAATCTGTCACGACGTTTTCACATTAATAAGATCTATACAATATACTTTCGGAGTGGATATCTTCACAATGTGTAGATCCATTTACTCTACTTTGGGAATGAATATTTTACTAAAGAATAAAAATCATAAAGATATATATGGTTCGAATGATCACGTGGCATATTCTCACAACAAAAAATAATGAAAATTAGTCATAATTCTCTGTGGGACTATTACGAATGGTCGGAAAATATTTATACAACTGCTCATAGTTCAACCATAAACTTTTGTTGCGTCAAATAAATTTCTCGGACCGCATTACGGCCGAGTATTTCAAATCCCGTAATTGCACTAGGTGTGTATAATATTAATAACATTTATTTCGTTAATAGAATTCCGCTAGGTTGGTAACGGGTAGTATAAAATAGGTAAGTCAGTAATTGCATTTAGCGGTTGAGTGGATAATGAAAGTGCAGGCACGCCAACCGGATCAGGGAAAAATAAAACCTCATACAAATGGTAACTCGGTATAAAATGGAATCAAAGTTGATACGATCCCTCTCTCGACGAGCGATTGACATTTAGTTCATGGTTGCAACAGTTAATCTGTGTTCTATGTCATTTGAAAACAATTTCAATTCGTTTTGAAAATTATTCTAGTACCACTTGTCATTGCATTTATTTCACAGTTTTTTTTATGTTTTCATTCGCTTCGAAAAAATTTAGCAAACAATATACAAAACTAACATATATTTTGACGGTTGTTTTAATATTGTCACCCCAAAACCATGAAATCATTTGTGCAATATTGACAGCATGGAGTTTATAATGCAGTTGTATTTCTATACTTTTCTATGGTAACCAGACAACTGCACACATGACAAGTGCTCACATGAAATCTCCGCACGCATTGAAGTGCTCACACTAACACAAAAATTAATATTAAGACGTTTTATACTTAATATATTGTAATTAAAGTATAGGTAGATTTTTATTTTAATTACTTACTATTACTTATTACTTACTATATAGTTTATAGTTTACTTTCAAGAGTAGACACCTACGCACAGTACATATCCATATACTTTATTTTTAGATTAAATGTGTAAGAGCAGAATACTTATGAAGCTTATAATTAGATGGATTGTTATTATATTCAAAGCTTACGTTCATGAAAAACATTTTTATTAAACAAAAAAGAAATTGTTTTAGTTATGAAGATTTATTTTTAAAATTTCGGCTCCAAAAGTGGAGTATATGGATATCCGTGATGTAAAAAGATCTCTTGACAAATTATTTTCCACTTTATTCTCATATAATTGCTTATACCATTTGAACAACTATTCCTGCGCTTTTAATTTATTTTTTTATCCAACAGATGTGGAAATTGAACGTACACGAATGAATACGGGATAAGAATGATAAAAAGATGAAGAAAATGGTGATATAGTTTAATTAAATTTTGTAAAAAGTAAATAGGCACTACAATTCAATACTATTCATCAGGTATTGACAGCACTTCGTTAGAACCGTATAGCTTTGTATTGATGATGATGCTGGACACATGATAGACACCCGTAGTTGTAAGGTTAGCATGCACACTTTGGAGCCATAATATAAAAATTAAAACATTATGATTCTATTTATAATAGATATAATATTTAAAAGTGCAAGACAAGGCTGAGCAGTTGGCTTATTATCAACTATCGTAAACTTAATTGTCAAAAAAAAAGTTTTCAAACGCGGAAATCCATATTAATATATACTCCATTTCCGGAGTATATAATCTTCACACTGTTAAAATATATACTCTACTTTTACAAAAGAAAACAAGATTTAAATCGAACATTTTCCGGCGTAAAAATGGTGTTTAAAATATAATTTAAAATATTCCTACAATATTGGTGGCGTATCGTTGTATGATATTACAGAAATAAAACAAAGTAACAAAGACGCCCCTGCAATTGAACGTCTTTACAGAAGCGTCGGTGTGAAATGAAAATGCCCAAAGGCTATATTTTTTCTCCTTGGCTTTTCATTTTCAAACCAGTAAGTAATAACGTCCCATACTCGTTTTTTAATCTGTACTCAGTCATCCAGATTAATTTTTCAGCTTCAGGCATTTGACAAGCAACAATGCTGCTAGAGATAAAAAGACTACGTTCTGGATTCGTTTCATGCAATTATAATTATAAATACTCTTTCCAGAGGCAAATTCAAATTTGAACTTAAATTAGAAGAAAAGTATACTTCAAAATGCGGACTATAAACGCGTGACACTATTTATTCTTACTGTTTACTTGATACTTTATAGAAATTTCATTTAAATGAGTATCCTATAATATCAATTAAACAAATTTAGCTTAATTTAAAGTTAACTTTGAATAACATTTAAATAAAATTTCTTTTGAAAATTATTATTGTTACTGAATGAATATATATAATTTTTCAACAAGCACACTCATCTGTCTTATACGAGATAGTTTTATATATAGAACAGTGCTGTATCCAACCGTGCTATATGAGACTAGAAGCCAGTATAAAGAAGAAGCTACGTTTCAAAACCTTACACATCTACAAAAAAATTGTCAATCACATGAAATTTTAAACGTCTATAACGAATTGAAACTACTTTCATTTAATATTATTTTTCTTCATCGCTGCTCAGTACAATTAAGCGAGAACGTGTTTCAGTTAAACAATTCTATTATCTTCACATATTTTTTAAATCAAGTTTTGTCTACAAATATGTTTAATATTTGGATATATTGAACTAAATTTACTGTATGTATTATAGCATTTCCTAATTACTAAACAGTACATTGATATTTTTAGAACGGTATTAAAAAGTTTCGATTTCAAATTTAACATAAAGCTGCAAAAATATATACAGATCGTGACAGTGTAAAGTTTTTGTTGAGTAATAAGTAAAGCTTCAATTCGTCTAGCTGTCGTTTGCTTATGCAAAAGTTTAAAGTGTAATAACATGAGCTTTTTTTGCATGCTGAGCAGTTGTTTTTTGTCCCACGCATGTGAGTGTCATACATACGAGAGCGCGACAAAAGATATTACTGCCATAACTCGAGCCGCCGAGCTACTTGAAATTTTATATACATTGGCGTATGACAACTGAAGTAGTTAAAATCATATTAGTTTTTATAGTATTAATTATGGTATAATACAACCAAACAATATTTGATCTACTTGTAAATAAAAATATGCCATAAACATATTTCCTTTTTATTTTAAATGTATTTAAATGATATCGTTCGTATTTCTCTATTAACACATATTCACTCTATGTCATTCTCATTTTATTAAATTAATATATTAATTATAATAATCACGTTAGATATTTTCATCATGCCTGCTTCGAAATAGAAGCATATGGATCTACACAGAGTGAGGATGGCCGCTCCGAAAGTGGAGTTCTGACTGATTATTGTTCACAAGATCTGGTTGTCTGACAGTTACTCGACCCAATGATCGTAACATCCTGTATTTTCAGATTTTTATAAATTTAACAGCTGTGACAATAAAACCCACATTTTCTAGATACTGAGCGCGCACGTTAAGTTCTCGGCTATAGGGAGAACTGTTGACAATATTTTAGATATAAGAAACAATTTCTCAAAGAATTTCATTTTAAGTCGTAATTTGTTTTGTAGTAATTGAAAAATAGCAGCATGACTTATAAACAGTATGGCATTAGTGCTCTTAAAAATCTATATAAACCTGATTTATACATTTTAGATATATTCAATAAAGCTGTAATTTTTTGATCCAGGAATTATGGATTTGATTCACACATAAATTTACTAGATTATTAGTCTGAAAGTCTGAAATTGTAGGAGTGGTCGTCAATAAGCTCTATAGCCAATTTTTGTGGAAAATAATCTGTCTAGCTTGTCTTCACATTGTGGATTTCTATATACTTCAGTTGTGAAGCGGAAATCTTCAAACTGTATACATTCATGTTTTTATATCGCATGGGTTTTACGATTTCAAAAAATGTTAAAGCAGCAAATGGTTAAAATAAAAAAACTACCAAAAACTTAATGCATTGTCTCAGTAAACCCTTGATATTTATTATAATAATATTATAAACTATAAAAACAGGACGCCAGTGTTCTGGAAATAAGAAAATGCACACAATAAGTAAGGATTAGCCCTCGAAATATGGAGCGTTTGTAATGTAACGCCAGCGCTCCCGTGGAGCATTTGTGGTGGCGCATTGTTTGTGTCTATTTTAATGTCTCTTTATTTATCAGGGAAACAAAAACGAGACGGCAAACCTGATTGTTCTACAGGAATGAAAAATATCGCTTTTTACGATGTGTCGTGATATCTAAAGCAGTGTTTGCTTGTATTGATAAAGATTATTGCTACAAAAATGACGTAATAAATATTAGACTTACAAATCTTTATTTAAATTTTAATCTGGTAAATATCCATTATTTATTTTTAATATTTTTACTATCATGTCCGCTCCGAAAGTGAATCACATGAATCTACACAGTGTTAAGACATGTCTTCACGGATTATTATTCACGAGGATTGGTTTTCAGCCAACTTCTCAACCCAATAGGTATCCGGATCTGATAATAAACTAATAATTTACTTATTCTAAATCATACGAACTATTATGGTTACATAAAAATTATGTTCGCTGCTAAATTGAATATTCATATGCTCATACGCGGAATATGTAGAACTCCGCAATGTAAAGACATCTTGACAGATTATTATTCTCGAAAATTGTTTGTCAGACAGCTACTCAACCCAATGACTATCCAGTCCTTCATTTTTTTTTAAATCCAGGAGATGTGGCAATCAAACCCACATTTACTAGATTGCTAGGCCCGTACGTTAACGTCTATGCCAGTGCTTCCCAAAAATGTCAGGTCACGGCAACTTTTTTGAATTAAGATTTTCCCACGCCACCCTAAAAACTCGTGCTACTAAATAAAAAAAAAATGAAAATTATAATTTTTCGTTGTTTTTTAACTCGCGCACAAAATTTCGTGGCACAGACTTTAAGAATCCATGCTCTACGCTACCTGGGAGACATTTCTCCTCCAGTAATAATTTACGAAGATTTTTCCATCTTAATACAATAAATAACATAGATAATATTTTACACCCGATTGCTTAACTCTACAACATGAGTCCTGGATGTTTTGAATTTTTTTTTCTAATTATTTCTGCATTTGACTACAATTCCTCAGGCACTGAAGCATACACGTTTACCTTTCGGTAAATTTACTAAAACACTTTGGAAATAAAATATTTAAAATACAGTTTTAATAATGACTTTTTATTTGGAATAATAATCAAAAAGTATTAATAATAAAAAGATAATTTGAAATAAACTATTAATTTTCATTGATTATTTTTTTCGTATTTGAATTTCATAAAATAAAGATATACTGTTTACCATATAATTAAAAATACATATACTACTATAACGGTAACGAAGAAAAATGCCCCAAAAACCTCATAAATTTAATGTTTCACGGTGGAATACTTTCAGTAAAAACTTACCTGAAAAATGAACTAACGTCATTAATAAAAACAGTCGTCGCCGTAAAAACAGAGATAACCTGGGCTCTCATTAGCTGAGTTTCATGAGCACTTGTAACGTCTTGGATTCTTATACAGGGTGGCGATACATATTTAAATGTTTATTAATATAATAATGCTACTTGTAAAAAGAGCTTTTAATAAAACTTTGGATGTATTGTAATTATAGCACTCTCTATTGAATGCCTTAGCAAGTTTATTTCTACCTCTTTTGGTTTGTAGTTTTTTACTGTCAATTCGTAAAATTTTATCCATATTGGTTGTTTAAATTTTCAACTATTTTAGATTAAAAAACAGGTTTTCTCTTTAATTACATGCCGAGACATATAATAATTATAATAAGTAAAAGTTTCTTTTATCCTACAAGATGTATTAGTAAATTATTTCAAGACTATCAGTAAGAATGATTTGTATTCCGAATAAGTATTTTTTTTTGGTGAAATTTTACAATTAAATCTTACTCAATAATTGCATGAACGAAAGCTATTTTTTTATTCCTGGTTTGAGATAGTTACTCAAACTGATATATTAATTTTGATTAGTTTTAAACTAAATTCAGCATATAATGCATAGTTTTCTGCAGTATGAATCTACTGAAATATTGTTTTTAAAAAAAGCTAATTATCAGCCAACTGGATTGAAAAATTAGCCGAAAATAAACCCTTTTGGAAAAAGTGACAAATTAAGCTTGCACAGCATTTAAAAAAAACCAAACACAATAAACTGGGTGCCAAATAGGTTTAAAAATCGATTAATATTCCATTTTTATCAAATAATACTAGTAACATTACTCTTGAGAATGAGGCGGAGATTTAAAATGATCATCTTTACAATTTTTAATTCATTATGTTTCGCTTCTGGAGTGTAGATGGTAAATACAAGAGATTATATTAAGATCACCTCCACAGTCATTAGTTTCATTTCTTTGTTTCTTAAATTACTCAGATTTGTAATTTGTATAAACACTTTTTTTTAATAAAAAAATCATAACATATGCATGCTACATTATATAATATGTTTCGTAGATGTTTATCAACAAACATTAAAGCTTTTAGTTTCGCATCAAAAAGAACAAATTAATAAAATCAAATTT
The DNA here is from genome assembly GCA_022683975.1 of Rhyacophila evoluta. NCBI lineage: Eukaryota > Metazoa > Arthropoda > Insecta > Trichoptera > Rhyacophilidae > Rhyacophila > Rhyacophila evoluta. The sequence goes on from JAGVSQ010003944.1 coordinate 13,387, forward strand.
ATTAAAAAGTCCTTGTCTAATTTTCTTAATGTTAGTACACTGCACCTTACTTATTTAGGTGGAAAATGCGCGTTTTTCCGCCTATCCGGAAAAGCGCGTCCGCCGCTGTGAAAATAATAACTTTGCTCGATAATTTATGTCGACTGCAATGAAGCTATTCGAGGAAATGATAAACAACGTCGAATGCATATGAAAATTTTCCAGGGTTACACTTCAATAAGCTTTCCTATTTTTCTTTACATACTTTTATGAAGCTTACCTTCTACAATAAAAGTAAGTAAAAATATGTATAGATTTGGATACTTCATGTTTGATGTTTTGTTGGATGTTCTTAGTTACTGTTGTAAGAAATAATATAATTTGTAAGTTTTTCTTATTTTAATGTTTTGTATGATTTTTTAATAGTAGTATTGAGACAATTGCTCAACCCAATGGAGATGTAGTACTGCATTTTTTGATTTTTTTAAATTCAATAAATGTGGGAATTGAATCCAAATTCCCCAGATTGCAAGGTGCGTGGTCTGATAAATAGTCTGCTAAGACCTTTCTCTTTCGGGGCAAACATGGAATATAAAAAAAATGTTTCTCACGTTTTATTATGAAATCATTTATAATTTTACGGAAATTATATCATAATATTGTTATGGGACTCAATATTGAAATCTGTGTAGGCCACATTTTTTTTCGTGACAGTAAGTTCATTTCATAATTCACATTTCACGATTGTTTATTCATCCATTTGATTTATTTGCCCTGAAGTAGATATTAAATGGATTTAACTAAAAGATGATTTGCTGCATTTTAAAACTAAAAAAATAAAAGGCCACCTGTTAAATGCATGCATTCTGTGAGTACTGCTCTACGGTTGTGAAACGTGGCGCCCAATAAAGGCCCAAAGCAACAGTATTCTGAGCTTTGAGAACAAGTGCCTCCGGCAAATTCCGGGCATACGGTGGTATGACTTTGTTAGAAATTAAAATATAAGAGGACAGACCATGCAACCACTTTTTATTGACAAAGTGAAGCTATGGCGCTGGACCTAGCTTGGCCACATATTGCGGATACCTCAAGGAAGTCTGAATGTGACCTGCCTATTCTCTAAGGCTACCGATCGTTTGCGTCCTAGAAGGCCGCTTAATACTATCTATAGAATGTATTCGGCGGAATTACAGGATGCAGGTATGAACTGGAAGAACGCAAGAATACTAGCTGGTGACAGGAATTGTTCGAGGCGGCATGTGGTGTACATATGCTCCACCTAATGAGCGGATATGGAAGAAGAAGAACGGTCAAAAGTTAATTTTATTTATTTACGTGTGTTTGAATATTGCCTATTAGGTTGAGTAATTGTCTGACAAACAATTCTCGTAAAAAATAATCTCTCAAGTCGTCTTCACATTGCGGAGATCTATATACTCCTCTTTCGGAGTGGATATCTTCACAGTGTGTAGATCCATATGCTCCACGCTGGAAGCGAACATGGTTTAAAAAAAAAAAATTGAATATATATGATTAGACTAAAAATTTGAAGCATCAAGAAAAGAATTTGCTAGTATATATCAGTCTACTACAAATTCTTACAGTCGATATTTATTATTTTCAAGTTCTCAGTAGAATTTTATTGGCGCTATAATATTAGATATTGAGGATAAATATAATATGATTTTGACGCCCTGTGTATATTAATAATGCCTGCTAGTCGGTGCTAACACGTGATTATTAAATCATATATTATCTTATAGCCGTAAGTAATCGCCTTAATAAATGCTTGCATATTGCAACAGTCTTTTCATACGATGTTTTTTTTTTTCATTTTTAACTCAAGTTAAATATTTTTTTCAGTATATCGTATTTTTAAATTAATTTGATCTTGAGAATGTTGATCTTTCTCAAGTATTATTATATTTATATCATGTGTAATGAATGTAGAATATAATGATCTCTGTAACATAAAAGCTATCAATGCTTACACAGTCATACATCATCATTTTTTTAGAATTTGCTCTGCGGTTGTAAGATTCGAACCCGTGACTTCAATGCGCACACTTACTAATCGGCTATTAGGCGATAAACAAATCCATCAAATTAATAGTCACTCTTTAATATTAATGGACATAAATATGTAGAAAACATAAATATGTAGAAATATTTACATATTCGTGGTGGTCTACAGTAAAACTTCAATTTACTGAAAACATTCAACCCAAATAAGCATCACAAAAAGGTTATGGTCGATTTTTCTAACGCACAACTATAATTTTCTTCCAAAATAACGCGTTAATACCATCCAAGTGGTTTGAGCACTTTCATTTTTTTTCACGTGGAAAAAAATAGCATACACATCAATTTGTACAATCAATGCATGTGGGTTGAATGTTTTACTTACAATACTGGTTAAAAATTTTCATTGTCGTATCTATATAGTAATTTATTGAACCATAGTAATTAATTTTGTATTGTTATAATTTTTCTACCTTAAAAATTGAGCTGATACGTATATACACATTTATTCTAGAAATCATGGACTTAAATCTCAAAACAACTGACTTATTATTATTACAGAATTATTAATTATTTATTTATTTTTTCGACTTCTAAGTGGTCTAATTAATAACTCTGCCACTTGGGCTAATATCAATATATTTGTTATTCAAAACTACTTAGGAAATCGAGAATATCAGGTCATTTTTATTCCTAAATGTAGAATTAACCTGCCAGCAGTCATGCCAATGCAAAGATCTATGGTGATGTTTAACGAAATTGCTTCAGTTATTAATATATTACACCTTATAGTTAGAGTGAGTTTGGAGTTATGTGATTATATAACTTTCTAAATTGGTATTTGTCTAATATATTCGGAAAACTCCATGTGTTTCCTCTTCTGTCTTTACGTTGGATATATTTTAATAAAAATGTTGTAAATTTTATTTATAATTAATTTCATACGTACATTTTTTGTATATAATAGATTTATTCGTTTTGCTTATATGCTATTTTTTAAATGTTTTTAATTGATATTTTGTGATGTTTCTAATGTATAAAATAAATAAATAAATTGTGAGTGAGTGGTGTTTTTATAAATAAAATAATACATTATAAATGGAACCTATCTTTGAAAAAAGATAAATACATATTTCAGTGTCAATATGAATAAAATAAATAAATATTTGTCATCAGTGAAAAACTATTACGTTAAAATAATATATAAAATATTTTTTTAAAGATACGTTATAAAAGCTTTCTGTGTCGACTCTCATCAAGCTGTAATTTCAAATTCTATTTTTTATAGGCTATGAGTAATTCAAACATATTTAAATAATAATTAACTCAAATATCATATAGTCATTGTATTAAAATTACTTGTTTTTACATTCAGTTGTTTTCATTAAAATGATGTTTGTTAAGTATTCAATTAGGCTTATTATTTTCAGTACAGTGGTTAGACTAACGAGAACGCAGGATGCAAATTTATGTACAGTGTGCCATCACCACAAATGATCTTCTTGCATGCCGTCTGAAGTACCTCCCCACGCGATAGCATAGTCTTTCTTTTATATCCTTTGCATTGTATTTATACTACAAAGGATACATATTTTTTTAATTCAATGGCGTTCAAATACATCCAAATTTACGTACATAAAATAGTTTTTAATTTATAATCACGAGTTTTTTTCTAGTTCTATCACTATATCTATCAGTTAGCGGTAAATTTTTTTTTTTTTTTTGCTGTTAACCCTTCAAGTGCCGGAAGGTATTTGTGCGGCCAATCCTAGTAGGCTATGAATTTTATAATTATTTTTCAACTGCCATGCGAAGCTTTTAGTTAAATCTCTGTAAAATCGTTGATACCAATAAACTGTGATACTATAGTATTTATTTTGGACTCCAATAGAAATTACTATATGTTCCATATTTCAGATTATTCAAATTCGTACTAGAAATTGTCGAGAAACACTCATAAACTTGAGCGAATATATTTGCTCAATTTGTATGGCCGGCCCCCCATTCACGGAAACAGAAAGCGAAATAACTCGCTTAAGGCACCTAACCGGTTAAAAACATTGTTTTTGGCTTAAGGCATTTAGAAAACAATAATAACAAAAAGTGGAATATTTGAAAAAATAACTATGAAAATAGCATTGACTGTGGAAAATAAACATACATAGAAAACTCATACATAGAACAAATTTTCACAAAAAAAAAACTATGTGGATAGAGAGTAAATATTTTTTTTCAATTAGGTTTATTTATTTTCCACATGTTTAACTATTATAAATTATCAACTCAATAAATTTAAAATACACCATCGATTGTGGAAAGAAAAAGGACGTAACCCGCACAGAACAAATTTTACAGGATCCAAAAAATTGTTTATTTGGCGATTTCAAGCCAAATTCAAAATATTACATAGAAACGACCTTGAAATGGCTGATGATTAAAACTGGCATCATATTTACTAAATGTTATATTAAATTAATAAGTTATTTAAAATTAACCAGTTAAATTAAATTGGTGAAAGCCTCTTTTCCTGGTCGCAAATTTCAAAAGTCTTTCGTCTTATTGCTGAAACGTGTATTAGGTTGTATACATTGTGTTCGTCCCTATTTTGCTACTTTAATATTTTCTACAAAAGCTATTTTTAAAGAACTAGGAGTTCAGTCCTTTTTCCTTTCTATAGACGATATCTTCATAATAATTTATTATTAAATATATCAAAATTAGGAGTGTAACCTTAATTTTTCTTTGGCATAAAAACTTGATGATTTTTGACTGAAAATAAATTCAAGAGAGTATTATATAAAATTTTGCTTATCAGTTGTTGGTTATATGCCCGGTAGTTAGTTTAGATTTTAGCGTACGCAATCCGAAAAATGCGAATTAGATTTTTGCAGTTGTTGATTTTTTGGAAAAATCTGAAAATGCAATGATGGATACCCATTGGACTGAAAAATTTTCTGACAACCAATTCTCATGAAAAATAATGCATCAAAACATGTTTTCACATTGCGGAAATTCATAAGCTTTACTTTTGTAGCGGATATCTTCATACTGTGTATATCCAAATGCTTCACTTTCGGAACAAGCATAGTAAAAAAAAAATGTTTACCTATTTTTTTACGAACATTCCAATGTGTTTCTACTAGAGATATAATTATCTAATAAACATCAAGCCGTCAATGATACAACAGAAAACTGTTAATATGGATTAGGAAACTTTCACAATGTTATATGTGTTATACTAATGTGGAATAAAACAGAATGCCGCAAAGATGTAATAGCACGACGCCTAGACTCGCTTCAACTAATTTTGTTAAACCAGTTAACATTTCTGGCGGCGTCTTGTATAGAAGTGTTTCCCAAAAGACAAAAAAATCAAAGATTTTTTTATTTATTTCAATTTGATATACTATAAATTTAAAAAAATAGCTTAGATACACTTTCATAAAATATATAAAATAATAATACAATAATCATTTAAAATAATATAATAATAAATGGTAAATATAGTTTGAGAAAACTGATATCATTGCGTAGAATTAGAACTTATTTAGTATAGGACATGGTTACCATTTTTTTTTTACCATGATAGCGCCGAATGTAGAAAATTTAACTTAGCATAGTAGAAAGATTTGACAAATTTGAGCTAAGGTAATAACTTATGATATCCGAAATCTAAAGTTGAATATTTGAATGTTTGTTCGTTATGCATTTGGACAGACTACGTGCCAATGAAACCAAGACCTTTCCGAATATTCATCTCATCCAAGAGAAGGTTATGGTATACTTTTCTTCCATAAAGTCCTTCCACCTCCGAAAAACCCCCCCTCGGCGTCGTCATACATGTATTATTAAATGTTCCGAGGCAAAGAAATCAAAGTATAGTAACTCATTTTCTCAGACGATTAGGATTAACAAAGTAATGCAGTAAAACTGTTTTCCCTGAAATTGAATCGTACATATCTCTACAATATAAAAACATTATACTGGTGAATTCTTTACATAAGCTCGTCACTAGCCAAATGCTAAACGCAATGCCATAGCTATTGTGGAGCAGTTGAAACAGTTGCTCCAGACGCACGAATTATGGAGGGCGCGAAATTAGAAGAGATAACAAAGAAAAATTACATAAAATTAGTATGCGGGAGCTAAAAAATAATGATAAAACTAAAAACTACAACCACGTTTCACGTGGAAAAAAGGGACTCGGCAATTTTATTTTCACCTGCACGCTGAATACGCAACTTCGCCATTGGTTGAACGCATTTGTCTCACATATTTGAAATCTATTATGCAGCTGTGGGATGCTTAAATTCTGATGTCGTACGAACATTATTTATTATATTCGAATTTTAAACTGACTTAAAGGCCTATTACACTACACAATTTCAAGGCACCCTCACCCTTACTAAGTGCGGTGTAATAAGCCTTAGAAACTTAAATCACATACAAGAGACCAAGCCCACTCTGCAGTGAGAGCACTTAATATTTTGTAGTGCAATAGGCCTTTTAACTTGTCGTTAGAGACCAGCTGTCAAAAATATTGTTATTTATAATGTAGAATAAAAAAAATAGTATGACGTAAGAGTGGGATAATGTTTTATTTAACTGTATTCAAGGTTCTTACATTGCTACTTCAAGGCGTTTTTTTTTTCATTTTACAAAACGTATTGAATACATCTTGGGAATCGGTGATATGTTGTAGGCGGTGGTATGCGGGCGTCTGATGCGAGACGAAGGAAAAGGCTAGGGCGGGAGAACATCCGCCCGCGGGATTTATACCCGTCAATAAGTGCCGACGTTGATGCTTCTAGAATTTGGTCTAAATGATACGTTAAATCATGTATTCTTTGAGCGGGAGAAAAAAGATGAGTTATACAAATAAATAGAGATAAATTGAGGCCACATTGTAAAATATTTCTTAGTCAATTATTTCAGTACAGACAAAAAAAAAGAATAAACTTATCATTATATATTCTAAATTATTCAAAACTGGTAAACTTCCATATGTGAGATCACTGTTAGCGAC
>JAGVSQ010003945.1:0-15690 GCA_022683975.1 Rhyacophila evoluta
CATTTGGTTTTTACCTTGTACAGCTTGGAGTCCCAGACATTTCGCATAGAATTATATGAGATATATCTACAAGATTAAAAAAAAGCTTTTAAAAATCATTTAGGCTTAACTTTTTAGCGCTTTCGTAGTAAATATGAAAAACTTTTCGTTTACATGATGATAAACATGCTTGTGTAGAGAATAGAGTTCAGAATGTATTGGACACATGTAGTAGTAAAGCACTTTTTAATGTAAATTTAGTTAGCGTCCCTGATTTGATTTGCTGGTTTGATTGTCACAGCTACCGATACACACATATATCTATTGGTTTGGGCAATTGACTGACAGCCGATTCTTGTGAAAATAATTATCAAAACATGTATACTTGCTGAATTATAAATTCTTCTGGTTCTGCAAATTTAAGACTAACATGTTAATCGATTACGAACGAACGAAAGAAACATGTATTATTTTAACTCGAATAATTCGTATTCGTATTAAATAGCATTTTAAATCTATAATATATGACAGTTACATTTTTACAAGGCTTCGTTTTAAGCCGTCGCCTTTTACTTGAGACAGATCAGTTGGTTTTCAATATTCTCAAAAAGCGACCCATAGTGAATGTTCACTGTTTTTCAATAATATTTAATTCACAATCAATTGACAGTGTAATTTTTTTTTTAAATATAAAATTTAAAAGTCGGTCACTATTTTCAAATAAGCAATTGCCATAGATTAGTTTGAAATTATATATTACTAGTTTACTTCGATTATACAATATATTATATACAGTTTAACCGGATATGATGTTTCCTTTAATAAGTATTAAAATTATAATTGTTGTAAGTTAGTTTCTTTCTGCGTAAATACATTTCAGTAGAGATGTTTAAAACCACGGCATTTAATAAAAATAATCTGCTTTACATCTCTTGGACGGTGCCATAATTATAATGGAAAACAAAAATATATTTGTGGTATATACTTTAAAATTGAGACAGTTCACAGTTGTTGCTAACGAGATTCATTTACTTATGTTATAGTAAAAAAATATACAAAAATCCTGATGATGTCCTTGAATTTATTTTCACATTATGTATTATACAAGTATGTACAAAGTTTCATTTATTCATATTATTTTTGGTATTAACCATACATAGTACATCGTTGTTGCCAGCGAGAATTTGTAATATTTATATGTATTATAAAACAGAAAATACATGTCTGTGTGTCTGTCTGTCTAGAGAACTTCTCCCAAACGGTTAACAGTAGCGATGTGATATTTTAATTGACATTTTTCGATCAAGTTTTAAAAAAAAATTAACACAATCACCGATGATCAACAAGAGACTAAAAACATTGTACACAGCCAAATATTGAAATAAATTTGTAATAGTGGGATGAATAAAATTACATAATTTGAATAAAGAATGATTTTGAATCTATCCCAGGAAAAGGCGGGTAACTAGCGAGCAAAAAAGCAGAGTATTCGAAATTCAAATGAGTACACTTGATTGATACATTTTATTTCTACTATCACCATGATTTTTATTTATATTATTCTTTTTATTAATACTCCACATAATTCATATACATTGGATCAAATGTAGTATTTCTTTAATACAAACCAATCAAAACATTACTGATTGCATTTTGAATCCGGACAGCCGGGCGGTAATATTTTATTTTGAATAGTTTTGGTAACACAAATGCCCCCCGAATGCCATTCTGGAATATCTGAAGAAATGAAAGATGACCAAAGCGAATTCCTGAAGATAATGAGCTCGCGAGACGAAACATGGCGCTTGGGAAGGTTACCAGACCGTGTCTCCATCTGTTCCCTAACCCTCTGCGAATGAGGCGAGTCGAATTGAATGACTCTCGTAGTCCGTCCTAAACTGCTTGAATAAATTACTGTTATCGTCTGTCCATATTTTAAACATATCATATGTCTCTAAAGCAATATGTTAACACCCTACGTATACCTACTCTACATTACAATATTTTTAATAATATTTTAATTGACGCGAAATTGATGCATATTATATGGTAACCAGACAATTGCACGCATAGATAATCGCGCGCACGATAAGTTCTCACAATGCATCTGCGCACATATTGAAGATCGCACACTACACAGACACATTAAGAAGTTGTATACTTAATTTTCGTAATTATATTACAATCAATTACTAACAAATGAACAGTTTTGAGATATATACATAATAGTGTGATTATAAATATTCAATTCATTTAGTCAACGCCCAATAAAATATTTACAATCATAGTTTATTTGATTTATTAATACTATTTTTAATTATAGAGTATATGTTTTATGTATACCAATTTTGTGATTTGGCTTATTTACACTAACGCGTTTAATATTTCAATATAATATTAAACCGATCTTGCTTTAATGTCACAACGTTAAAAAAACAATAGAATTAATTGAATATAACAAACAGATCCAAACATTTAATATAAAAAAATAGCTTAAAAAAATAATAATATTTTTCTTACACTTTTGAAGTCGAATTCTTTTCGAATGAATAATCTTTCTAATCTTTTATTTGCATCTGTTCTACCGTAGTACCTATTATTAATATGTTAATCCGACTAGCTTAATACATATGACTCGATATGTCTAATATATCAAAGAAAAGCATGCGTGCCACAACTAGACCGAAATACAAGAGAGCTTTTGTTGATTTAAAGGCTTTGTTTAATGTCAGTCATTTTTCACACTAAGCGTTATGAAATTCTCGAATTTTCATTTTGATAATATTAACCATTATTTACACGAAATATTGCAACATTTTCATAAGCTGACCAAACGTCTTGTTTTAAATGGGAAAGCTATTTTTTAATATACATACTTGAATTTACTGAAATTGACATGTACTTTGTAGCGCTATTATAGCAAATGTGAAGAATCTTTTTCACGATTTCGATTTCATGGTGACAAAACACGCTATAATTTATGTGCGATATATCATAATATAAATAATGTGTCGAGTATATTTTAAAAGCAGGCAAAACATAATTTTTTTGTTTGTAAAATTTATTCACATTTCCACTTTGGATCCGGATACCGCAGGCTCGATTTTCATAGCTACTGGATTTTAAAGATCTAAAAATATAGCACGTTATGTCCAATAACTTGATTAATCCGTCGAAAATCAATTTTCTTAAACAAATATCATAACATATACTTTATATATTATATACTCTATTTCTATAATGCTCACTTCCACACAATTCAGATTCATATGCTCCATTTTGGAGTGGACATGCAAAGAATGTAACTTAAAACTGTTCTTCTTATTTTTCGCCTTCTTCCATATCCGCTTCCTAAGTGAAGAACCCATGCCGCTCACCAGTATTCTCGCGTCCTCCCAAGTCATATATGCATTCCGTAACTCCGCCGAACAAATTCTATAGCCAGTATTTAGCGGCTTTCCAAGACGCCGAATATCGGTGGCTTGATGAATATGCAGGTCAGGTTAAGACTCTCTTGAGTCATCCGAAATGTCTGGCTGAGCCAGGTCCGGCGTCAGAGTTTCACTTCGTCAATAATTATCGGCTGCATGGTTCGTTCTAGTAAAACTATTATAGAGCTAACAATTCCCTATACATATATGACGTTGTTGTGGCATATTGTATTTTGCAAGGGCTGATTGTTAGTAAGCTGCATTAAATCTATGAATCTTTAAAATGCATATATCTATACATCAACTATGGAAATGAAAAAGGAGGTAACCTTCAATTTTTCAAAATAGCTTTGTATAAGAATGTATAAAGCATAATATACATTCCATCAAAATGATGTAAGCTGAACATGGGGATTTAGTGTATACATTTAGCTTTTATGTTTGAAAAAATGATGGCCCGTGAAATTTGCGACCAGGAAAAGGAGCTTCACGTAATCAATTTTATTAGTTTTCTTAAACAACTTATTAAAATTATATAATATTGAGTAACTAAAATGGCATTTTTCGTCTAGTTCAAGGTTCTTCAAAGTTGTTTCCATGTAATGTTTTGACTTTGGCTCAAAATCATCAAATAAACATCAAACAAATAAAATAAACGTAGCGTACGCCTTTTTTTCTTTCCACAGTTGATATAATACATTTTTTTCCTGTTCCATTTGAACACGCAAAAATATGGTCACCTGCATTTCCTACAAGTTCGATGTACAAATCTCCCGTGACCTAAATAATGGGAGTAGCCATTCCATTTCAACCTCTCGATTGTAAATCGAATGTAGCTATTTTTATGAACGTTACGGTGTTTAGGTATACATGCTAATCCAATATTAGATACTAAAAGCTACACTGTATATAAACACGCTCAGAGAAATTGATAGGATAAACACTAACAGCTTCGATAATACAGAAATAGTTACTAACGAACTGAGTTCTTGAACCTAATTGAAATATGCATTATACTAAAATAGCCTTTTATAAAATGCTATGTCTTATTAATTTAATTATCTCTAATGTAATCAGACTCTTTTAAATTAATTTAAAAGCTCCGTATACGAATTTAAATTAAAATAATAATAAAGTATTTTACGAATAATAAATAGGTTATATGATAATCGCCAACAGTGAAAAAGACGTAACGACGCATTGGTTGGCAAAATCCGATATATCGGCATTTGTTAAGTTGGTGAGGATTGCCAAATCTGACGAAACTGAAGTCGGGCTGAAGTGTTGTACTGTGTAGCAAGAAGGGCTTGAAAATTTCTAAAAATTAAAAAAATCGGAATTCGAATTTGCAAATCTTGGATTCTTTGGAATTCTGATTTTTTTGAAATTTCGGAATTGGATTGGAAATTAGGAGTTTTTTTGTAGGCATCGCTAGTTTTTTACTTTAGTACATCCGTTGAGATTTTTTTGTTCGTAATTCCTACTTTCGTCTTAATTTTTTTCGGAATTTGAAATTAAAAAACAAACGTGAATTCCGAAACTCGGCGTGTGTTTCTCTTCGGTTTCTATCATTCATGTAGAATCGCTACATGTCTGCATATTAATTTCGAAAGTATCAGCAAAGGTTTATTAATATCACAATGAATATGACTGATAATCTCACACACAAAAATCTCAACAAATCTAAATTAAATTACCAATTTATGAATTTAAAACTGTGACAAAACTTCATAAAAATTCCTAGCTATTTTCAACTGGAGTTTTTCTCTTTGGCATTCTCATGGTGTAACTATGTATATGACATGAAATATATTTAAACACGTTTACTTCGAATATTGAGTATTTAAATGAGCGATATTAGTTTTTTTTTCACGAGGATTGGGCTTAATCTTTCAAGTAATACAAAAAATACTCACATATCGCATTTACACATGCAGCACACTATTTAAAAGAAATGAACTTCATTCATTTTGTATTGCTTTTTTCCACCAAACTAGTGGTCGTAAAACTGTTCCTCACTTTTGGTAACTTACAATACAATTATTACGTTAGTTTATACATAATATTTTTCTTCAAACTCTTAATTTTACATATCTCAAGCTGTAATCGTGCAAATACCCAAAACGATAGAGTGATATAATTATGTATGTTTGTAAAGTTCACCTAAAAGTTTAAAAGTATCGTCGATGCTTATTGAGTTTGGAAACCATTAAAACTAATAATTTGTCATCTACAAACAAAACATTTTTTTTTAAATTAGTCACAATTACTATATTATTTTATTAACCATAAATAACATAGTTCATTTCAAGTCATTTAAAAACTTATTGAAAAATATAATAAAGCTTCACAGTGTTTTCACCTGTTTTTAATAGTGTTTACAATCTTCGCGTTAATCAATGCAATTTAACGCAGATGTAACAATCTGTTACTTTTATCGCACTTTTGTGAATGTAAAAGCTCGCTTAGTTCTGCCACATAATATATTATTACAATGCCCCTCGATTTTCGATACCATAAAACAGCATCGCTTTATGCGATCTTCACGATTTAATTATGACCACGAGCCAACTCTACTTTCAGGATACATGAATATATTGTAACCAGAGAATTCGTTTATTCAATACTTATAATAAATTTTTGCATACGAAGTTCTTGCACTTTTAAATACGTTATATATTATCAAACAGCGATTGTGTGTGAATTTTACTTGCGAACATTTATATTTATCAAGGAAGAGTAGAATAAATTTTTCAGAACACGAAATTGCTGTAATTTTCTTAATATTTACATCATATAAATTCGATTTAGCTCAATGCAATAGTCTATTATTTATATCTAGTAGACAAAATTTAGCATATATTCATTTGTGCTTGTTTAACAATTTTTAAGTTTTCTGGAAAGCAAAGATGAACAATTTTAGGTCTAGGTAATATTTTTTGCATACCATGTTCGCTCCCAAAGTGAAGCATATGGATCTCCGAAATGTGAAGACGTCTTGACAGATTATTTTTCACGAGAATATGTTTGTCAGGCAACTGCTCAACCCAATGCGCATCCAGTCCTGCATTTTTTTAGTGATATCATTGTTTGAAATCATCATGCATTATATTCGCAACGGAAATGCTTTCTATTGAAAAAATATGACATTCGCATTAGGAAGAAAAAACGTCATTCAAATATATTGTTTAAACGCTATTTTTTTCAATAATATTTGTACTTTTATGTTGTGAATTACCAACAAATAAAACACCGAATCTATAACAGATTTCAGCATCTTTGATTTTGTACAATTTTTTATGGGATATATTTTTTAAATTGTGATTGCTTGTAAGCTGTTTTTTTACTCCTCATAACCACAAACTTTATAGATAGATATACATTCTACATAAACTACTTCATTTACTATACTCATACCTAATTATACGCGTTCGAAACCACACACAAATCACACATTTGGTAAGTTTATAATAATAAATATTTAATAGCCAAGTACGTGTGATTAGCAGGGCTGCTTAAAAATATTCATAAAATTTATGATACTGCGAGCTCGAATTGTACAGATTCAAACAAAATATACAATACTACTTTATTATTAGTCCAGCAATAGTTGATTAGCATCCAATTCGTGAAAAATCTATCAAGACGTCTTCATATTTCGAAAATATGAATTGTCTATTTTTAAAGTGGTCATCTTCAGATTATGATTGGCAATATTTTCTAAATTTGGTTCGGAAATGGATTAGTTAAAATAAAATTAACTATATGAACACCCATTACAAGTATACATATAAGAGGCTCGGCATGGGAAAAACATATACACTATAAAAATATATATATAAATATATAGTTTTGTCTTATGTTTATCCGTTGATTAAATCCTGTTTGTCTTCCCTAGTATGGAATGTAAAATAATTTGTGTATCACATCATCTTAAAAATGACAAATGTCTCTTAATATACGGTAGGTGGCGTCATTACGAAGGAACAATAGATATTTACATTTCAATCGATTGTTTTTATGAATACACATTGTTTTAAAATGCGCTCATTAATTTTAATCGTACGTACGGAAGTTTTCATCGACAGTATTGATTCATAGTAAAAGCTATTATGGCCACCTACACGAAAGTGCGTAAGGTAACCAGTCAATGAGCTTTCATAAATCTCAGAAGACTGGACAATTACTTGAGAGCTTTTTCACCCGCACAGTGGGCGAGAAAACAAGTTTCCTTTGGTATTATTTTGCAGGATATAAACACCTTATCCTCTGCGTTCACTTTTAAAAACATTTCCATAATATTTGTACGATCAGCAGTCCATGTCATTTCATCAATTCATCTCATATATGGACATTTTTGAAAAATTTGAGTGTAAAAACTGATTACATTGAAATTTGTTTTTGTGATTATTTTTATATAAAATTATATTTTAAACGATTGATTCGCATAGCTGCTTGCGAATGACATACTTTAAATGGATCTTAAGTCAAAAAAATAGCAGAATTATACATTTTACAGTGTAAGTCTCAGATCTCAATGAACTTGTCAAATTTCCTGGGGACGTTTTTTTCAATATATTAAAATAACCTTAAATTGTCGATTTAACACAGGACACACGTATAGCATGGTGCAAAAACATGGTATCGTTAAGTTATTTTCGACCGAAAGTGGACTTACTAAATTTGGACGCT
Source organism: Rhyacophila evoluta (assembly GCA_022683975.1). Taxonomy (NCBI): domain Eukaryota; kingdom Metazoa; phylum Arthropoda; class Insecta; order Trichoptera; family Rhyacophilidae; genus Rhyacophila; species Rhyacophila evoluta. The sequence continues at coordinate 8,103 of JAGVSQ010003945.1, forward strand.
TGATTACTGGCCGTTGACAGGGATTCTTGGAGGCGGCATGTGGTGTCCATATGCTCCACTTAGGGAGCGGATATAAAAAAAAACTAAAAGAATACCTATAGAATACTTATAGAATACCTATTTGAAGTATGCTAAACGGCAACCAATTCTTGTGAAATATATTGTGTCAAAACAAGTTTTCACATTGGAACAATCTATATGCTCCACTCGCAGAGCGGAAATCGTCATAAAATAGATGATTATTAATTCTTACGATAATAGTTAAATGATTTAGCATTTGTTTTAAAACTCCATACCATAGCGGTTAAATGATATTATAAATGCTGTTTCACGGAATATGGTATCGATTTTAGTTTAATAGCCGAAATAGCTATCCACATAACAAAATAACCAGTAGTAGAATTACCGTTTAATCTAATAGTATTAAATTCTAAATTATTTAAAACTGGTAAACTTCCATTTGTGAGATCACAGTTAGCGACCTGGGTTTCGCCTTTCGGCATCTGCAGGCTACAGTATATGTGGGGAGTGAGCGAACATATAACATACTACATTTTTAATTAACCACAGTTTTAAATAATTTAGAATTTAAAATCAATTTCCATCAAGCAACATCAGTCGAAAATATTAATTAATAGTATTAAATTTTTGTGGACCGTGTTCTAATCGAAAAAATCTTAAATTCTTGTTAATATTCACTTTATTATACATCATAAAAGTAATGTCTTTAGATTGTATTTTAATAAAGCTCATCATTTATTAATATACTCATATAAATAAATTATTTCAGGAACAGATACTTAGTGCGGTTAAAGCACATCTTTAAGTTCCACTGTTAAAGTAGCTAAATTTCAAATACGAATTACGAATAAGCACTTAGGTATGATTTTCGAATGGTCGGAGCGCTATTTCAGTATCTTTTTTCATATTTATAAACTGACACTTACCATCTTAAACTGATGAGCGATGTATCAAGGAAGCCGAACAGTAGACGCGTACACTTCGTTCGTCCGGACTTCTACCTAATCGAAACCAAATAATAAATTTATTAATACTTGCAATATTTTTAGCTCACGCCGCTTTATTGTAACTAAAGAATTTAATATCCACGTGTTTAATAATGTCGCACGTGTAATATTTACGATCTTGAATACATATATCTGTCATGTTCCTGTTAATACAAGTAAAAAAAACACGATATTTATACAAATTAGACGACTAATTTTGGTTATATATGTATCTACGATATGTATGTGTATATGCATCTCCGACTCACCGCAACGTTTTTGTTCGTGTTTTTTTTATTTTATATTTTTCTAATTTTTATTTATTAATTTCATTAAGAAGAAGATTTTTTATAGAACTCATAATATATCATAATTGCTCATTTTTCAATACATTTCGTTAATCTTTCGTCTTCAAAATGCATCCGCCTATTTAACGATAATTTATTTAAAGAAAACTTATATGGCATGTATTGATGATGCATTTAAATATTTGTAGGTTTGATATCAACGCGTAATATATTTCGAAAACATCAGCTATTGTCATTTTTGGGCCGATTTTTTTTACCTTTCTGCCTATAACAGATATTTCTCGGCTTTCTTTACCGAAGGAAGTTATCGATTAAACATTAGAAACAAAATTTTTTAAGTCTTTATTTAACCCTCAAATCAATTCAAAACACTTTATTTTTATGTTACTTTAAACAAATCGCAATTAAACAAAACGTTTCCTCCGTTTATTAAGTAATCACGTAACTCAAGAACTAGTTGTATTTAATCCATACATGTATGAATAGTGAATATAATGTATAATACACACTATACTGACAAAAATTAGTGTCAAGGGTTTGTGGGATTAAAATATTATCGATATCAGTTTTAAATGTGCGCGCAATTGTCGTGCATGCAGTTTTCTTATGCGCAGTTGTCATGATAAACATATAATAAGTACATACTTTTAAGATCAAAATATTCACGACTTCCTTCGAGTCCTTGGCCTGCGACGTTTCGACTTACGAATATACGGACTATATAGAACACCATTATTTAGAAAAACTCAGAGAGATGTTTTAAGCCATTTCTCAAAAATGATAAATAGAATAACATGCCATATAATGTTCTCTTTGTGATAGAATGGACATTAATATTTAAATTTATTCATCAATTCATATTCAGTTTCTGTATTTTTTTCACGTTGACATTAATTTATTTCATGTTCATATTAATTTTGTGTATTTTGATAAAACTATTATTGCAAAAGCGAATACTTATTTTTCCATACTTCCGTGCATCGTAGACGACAGTTAAATATTTATATAAACACGTATATTTAATTTTTGTGTGAAATTCGACTAACGACAGATTCTACTTACGTCCGAGGTGTCGGAACGTATCTCCGTCGTAAGTCGAGGAAAACCTGTATTGTAAACGTTGTACGAGTATTAAACACGATTACATTGCTATAAATACAATTAGTATTTTATAATACATTCTCCGCATTCATAAAACTATGACTTCATCTCACAGTGTACCAAGCCAAAGCGAGGCCTCTTTATGTATTGTAACAAGACTGAAATATAAATAATGTGCTATTTTAACAGTGTGCAGCAACTCGGTTTGCTTTCTGTGTATAAAAAACCATCTGCTATTGATTCGATATATATTTTTGGCAGCCAAGGTGTGTTTGTTTTAGGAGTGTCAATATAATGGATGAGGAATTATGGCAGGATTGAAATGTTGATTTTAATTTTACACAAACTAATTTATCTTTTCCAGCACTTGGATCGCTGATAAATTTGCAAACAGTCATTGAACTGTGTATTTATGTTTTTATACGATATTTAGTCTACATTAAAAATGTGTGCAATATTTCATTATATTACGATCGATGATTCACAAGCTAAAATGATTTTTTTACTGAGATTTATCATCACAAAAATCAGCATGTAGTAAATATTCATTTTTTTCTAGTACATGTTTGGATTCACTTGATTTTTTCAGTTATGTAAAGGGAACTACACACGCGCATACAAATTTGCGCAAGTATGCATGAATGAAAATCAAAATATGGTGATAATATGTTTTAAAAAATACGATGTTATAACACTGTTATTTCATTGTTTCCGTTTTACTAACCTTACAAGGAGAGTGATGAAGTAAATTATAAAAAAAGAAGACTTCAGTCTCTCTAACATTTGTTAGAATCACTAATTATCGATTGAATAAGTTTACTATTATTTTATTATAAACATTTTTTAAGTAATAAAATTTGACGTACTACTATTTTAATTTCGTTTTGTAATATAAACTATTAATTTTCAAAACACACTGCATTTTTTTTTGGTTAAATCGAGCAATAGTTATAATTCAAGCATCCCATATTAATGAATGGTTTATTTGTTATTTCATTTTATGTCGGTAGATTCCCGATCTTATGGCTTGCATCAAAATACAGTAGAATTACCTAAAACTAGTAGATGTTCCGTTTTCAGAAAAAAAAATGGTCACACACAAATGATTGTGCATGCAAATTTGAACGTGTGTAGCCCCCTTTAGATATCATCCTGAACACATGTTGTATTTATGAATATAAATATAATAAAAAATCAATAAAATTTGAATTCATATATCCTGATAAACACTTGATGTGTCATTCAGTATATTGAATTAATAACTCACACATTCACAAAAACAATATAATGAGTACAGTGTGTAAAAAAAATAAAAACTAAACAAACCAATAATGGGTTTCCACAATTAGACTGAAAATAACGACGAAAATACATTTTGTTTTCTATTTGGCATATTAATATATCTATCAAATGGAATACTGAACATTTAATAGAATATCTTTGTTATAATCTATATTAGCATTTTTAATAGGGAGTCGATTTAAATTAGATGACTACATACGTATATACATTAATTATTCAATATGCAAATTAAATTACACAATGGAAACGATTTCTCAAATCAAATTACTTTTTATCAATGGCTTAAATATTTTTATACTGTATGTTTTGTTGTTATAAAAAAGTCATTGAGACTAGTTTTTTATGCTAATTTCTTTTAATATGCAATAAAACGCACAACTCTGATTTTAATCTTACAACTAAAGCCGAATATAAATTGTCTGATAATTTCAAATTCCTAAATGATACATTTTTATGGCGATAAATGAAACGTGATCGTCCCACGTAAATTTGTAGAGGCCATTAATAAAATGATGTTCTTAATATCTCTCTGCTTTTGTGAGTTAACATTTTTTAGATCTATGATAATCTTATTAAATAACTAAAATAACTAGAAACGCTTCTGAAATTTATATTGCTCAACATTTATGTGTTGTTTTAAATATATAAGCGACACGACAAAAAGGTTAGATTAAAGTTTAAAATAACTTTGTGTTGCGAATAATGTTGTAAAATTAAATTATTAAAAATAAACAGTAAAATTAAATATGCTATACAACTTATTAATACTGGATCCTGCTCTTTTACCGGCTGGTGAGATTCTGACGACCTGAAAGACCGTCAGATATTATCCTTAGGATTTTATCCTGAAGGCGTAATGTGGTAGCCATATGCTCCGCATAGGAAACGGATATAGTAGAGAATAAGTTATAAATAAATATTAGGGCTGCCCAATCATAAAACCTAAGAAAAATAGAGACATCATAGTTGTCATTCAAGTTAGTGAAAATCCATATTGAATGTCGAATTTCACTCAATTATATCAATTGAATCAAAAATTTAAGAGTATTGAAAAAAAAGTTCGAGAGAAGGAATCAGGAAGACGCTTTCCCTCATCGTTGGGAGGAGATATGCCTTCGATAAATGACGTGTTGATAGTTTAATAACAGCTGAAAAATAAGAAAATCTAATTCAATTCAGGATGTCCGGGGTAATTTTTATATGTTCAGGACAACTTAAACAGCAGTGAAAAACGTTTTTTTCCAGTATGCTAAATAGTAGGAGAAGATGAAGAAAATATATTTATTTTATATTTTTTTTTACTTCTATTCTCGACATAAAGCTGTCCGAAGTGTAAGATTTAAAGAAGAAATGTAAAAAAATATATCTTTATTATACATAAAAACTAATGAACACTATAGATATAATAAGATACTGCGTTTACCGGAAATTTTAAAGCATTGTTACATCGACCCTGTTTGACCCAAAAGGCATTAACCCTCATTTTTTTGAAAAGTGCTTTTTATTTATGAATCACAATGTACACACGTAAATACACGTTCTGTCCAAAGTAATTAAGCCGCCCTTATTATCTAAATTCAGCTTACGATTTTGAAAAAAAAATAGTTAGAAAAATAAAGCAAATTTCGTTCATGGTATTGTTCTGTGAGGGTTAATGCATTTTGTCTAAACTAGGATGGTATGATAAATATTAAGTGTATTAAAAAAAAAAATATTTATCACATTGCCCGGATTTCAGAGCAATGTACGTAATTATCGGATAAAATGAGAAATGTCCTTTAAGAACACTTAAATATTTTTTTCGCTAAATCATAGAGCTTATCATATAAGACCAAGAAAATATGCTGTAATAAGAACATACCTTTATAAAGTGGAGCTGGTTTCTTTTTACAAGTGACTTACGTACGCATATATTATTTTCTTTCGAGCTATATATCATTCGGCGCACCTGTGCTTTGGTAAGCGTACCTGTAGATGTATGTATAACACAATACACATTGATAGATATACATCGCGAAGAACATTTCCTCTTTGCTTTAATAAGTGGTCCAAACGATTTATAAACAACGTCTCTCTGAGTTTGAAATCAATCGCCTGCTTGAACACAAAATCGATTTACATAATAGAGTCATTTCTAACTGTAATGTGGCTTGGTAACGGTTACAGACACAAATATACGTTTACAAGATATAAGCATTTTATCAAAATACAAGTACATTATTATTAAGTGAAAATACTTTTTGTTTTACTGTGTTTCCCTAAAAATAAGACCCGCTCTGAAAATAAGACCAACCATGATTTAAAAATATACATGGATTTAATAAAAGCTCCACCCGAAAATAAGACCTTGTTAAAATACAATACGAGCTTTCTTTAGGAAGATCGACAACACTTTTCAATCTGAAGGATGCTGAAGTGGTTAAAAGTTTCAAGTCATTTGTACAAATATAAGACCCAGTCTCATATTAATTTTGCACACAGAATATATATTTTTGATAAAATTCAAACCACATTTCCACGTTGCAGGCGTGTTTCGTCTACATAATAGACTTTATCAAGTATTCTTACAGCGTTTTTATAAATTACAATTAACATGCCACAGCTCACAATTTCTCCATATCTAAATAAAAAAGTATGTCTGCACAATACGGAGATCCGTATACTCCATTTCTGGAGTAGTCATCTTCACAAGACCATTTGTATGCCATCTGGTAAGACTATCGATATATAAACTCATGTATATACCATACAATACAGCTTCTAGAATATGGTTTACATGAATACCACAATATAAACGTCATATGCTGACAGGTTTTTATCACGAGTATTGATACGGGTAACAACAATTAATTTTACTATGATATTTTGCTACTGGACTTGAACCCGTGACCGCCGGTACAAAGCACTTCAAAAGCTCTCGCGCGCTTATCAACTCAGCCACCAATACTAAATAAATAGTACGTGACATTAAACATAATTGAAAAGTCGATTTCAGCATATAAAAAAGTTGATATTGGTATTATATTGAACTATCTTCAATATTGAAATAAATTTATTCAAATAGTACTGCATGGAAAATAGCGTACCAAAAAAACTTCAAATCAAATGAGCAATAAATATTGATCAATTTTACGTTATAAAAATCACACAAATCATACTTTTAATACGTAGATATCGATATCTATTCGCATTCCACTTGCATTCTAATTCAAAGAACATATTTATAAAACATTCGCTGCGTGTTGCTCTAAAATCCTTGCCTACGCAAAGTGAATACATAGCAAAGTGGACCGGAAATAATCAAGGGCCGCGGGCCGCAGCACGCAACCCCTGGAGCAACTCACAGGTGGGCCGCGGACCCGAACGGCCCTTCAAACCATTGGCGTGCCAGAGTGAAACCGTTACTGTGTTCATGAATGACAGATTTTCGCAAAATAAAAATCGATTTATTTCTTTTTGATTTAGTTGACTTATAGCCTTGAGTAGAAATATTTCGGAGGGTATAATACACACATTGATTTATCCCTGATCGACTGACTCCGTAAGCCACGAAATTCGTGACAGAAGAGAGTGGAACAGGACAATTAATTCTTGTTTAAAAACAGCGGGACTATTTAAAAATAGATTATTATTTGTATTCATGTATTTTGTCGTTCAGTATTTTCATGATATATAAATCTACACGAAAGTCTCGATAATTTTATCATAATTTATTTTTTCAATGTATTGATTTTCATGATGATCATGGTAGTTAACTGTATTCAAATATTTAAAAGAAACTCAAACGGACTCAACGTCCTAAATTTTACTCGAACAGTTATAAGAAAACTCTTATACGACTTCTGCATGGTGCCACATAATTCTTAAATA
>JAGVSQ010003946.1:0-20410 GCA_022683975.1 Rhyacophila evoluta
TATCAATATCCGAGGCAATCTCGTTAAACATCGCCATTGCTCTCCGCATTGGCATACTACTGGTAGGATAGTCCTGCATTTAGGAATGAAAAACAGCTGTTCCCGATTTCTTAGGTAGTTATCAGGGGCATACAGACCAATATTAGCAAGAGCGGCAAAGTTATCAATAGGACCACGCATAAGTCGAAAAAATGCGTCGCCAAATACATATCCCTCCTCATTTTTAAGCTTGCTTTAAAATAATCTGTCAAGACGTCTTCACATTGCAAAGATCCATATACTCTTCTTTTGGAGTGAATATATTAACACTGTAGATCCATATGGTCCACGTAGAGAGAAAGCATGGACATATTACGTGTTTCTGCAATGTTAGTGACAATTTGTAAAAAAAACTTTTGAACGTGTTAATTAAAAGAGTGGCTTCAAAGTGAAATATTTTTTTTCTTCTTAAAAGCTTATTATTTTATTTGGGTATGTGATATTTTGGGAACAAAATTATTTATTACGGTTCAAAAATAACCTAGAACGGGACACCCGTCCTAAAATTTACCCCAAGAGTATACAAAAGCATCCTTAATCAGTCACTGTCTATGGGCAAAGTGTAGAGTGGTTAAAGTTACTCGATAACGGTTTAATGCGACGTCAGTCTACCGCACTCGCAAGTCCAAACTCCATTTAAACCAACCCCCACTCCACGACGAAAGGGTTAATTAAAGAAATGAATTCAAAAAACCAACCCAATCCTAAGCAACGTGACTTTCACTAAAAGGAGTTTTTGGTAAAACCATTTTGAAAATATAGATTCACTCTTAACTTAGAAGTTTATGTATATGTTACAGTTGATGCATGAACTTAGATAATCCATACATTAACTGGTCAGTGGATGCATTATCAAATCACGTTAGTTAAACTACATACAAGATAATTTTAAGCCTAACCTTACCTATCATAACCTGATTTAGTCTAAAATAACCTAACCAATAAAGCACAATATAGTGAATACTTTATTTTCGTTAAATCATACAATTTTACAACCAAACAAGCTGTTTTCTGATTTTTCTTACCATGTTCGCTCCCAAAGTGGAGCATATGCATCTCCGCCATATAAAGACGTCTTGACAGATTATTCTTCCCGAGAATCGTTTGTCAGACAATCGCTCAACTCAATGGGCAACCAGTCCTGCATTTTTAGATTATTAAGACCTGAAATGCGGAGAATTGTATTTAATTGCGGTATTCCGCATTCTCCGGATTGCTAGGCTTGCACTCTACCTACTACGCTAAACAGGGAGAAATACCCATGTATTTCTCATATTCAGTGTCTTGTTTTTTTGAATTATTAAAATATATTTGTAACGTAAGATAGCATCGATCATCGATGAAGCCCAACTTGAATTCAAATACCAAAATAGATGGAAATATATGTCTAATAAATTTGTGATCTAAACTTCAACTAACATTCACATTTAGTGCATACACTGACTAGTTAATGTATGCATTGTCGAAATTTAGAACTTTAACTGTAACCTCTGCAGTAAATCATCGACAAGATAAATAGCTTTGGATATCTTAGGGCTCACATCTCAGACGACATTACATTAAAAGTAATGCAGTGGCGTTGGAACTCGTTTCCGGACAACTTGAATTCTGTTTACCTCTTTTTCCACTTTAACGATTGCAGTGTATTAAAAGACTGCCTGATACTATTCGAAGGATGTGTTGGGCGGAATAAAGGATGTTGGTAAATCCTGAAAGGATGCAAAACGATTATCGATCGATAGAGAAACCTGGAGACGTCATGCGGTAGTTTATGTTTGACATAACAAAGAAACATGTAGGATATATAAGTTATATTTAACTTATCACTGTATGGTGTAAAATACAGTTCAGTATTGTAAAACATATATTATATTTAATTGATTCTCAATTGACTACTTAAGATGATTTTTTGTAATAGCTTAGTAAGCTTAAAGAGTGCAATATGCTTCTTGTGGAGCTGTATATGTTTGATTAATGTATAAAAATAATAAAATTACAATGAAATGTGGCATTGGGATGGTATATATTGTGGTATATTTTTTATTACGCGTAGATATTTTATGAGTTAAATATTTGTAGACACATATTTATTTATTTGAAATAGAAAATGCTTAGCAAATAAACCTCTATGTCTAATTATATAATTGGAATACGAAAATAATTGATAAACACAATATATCATCAATATATTGAAATTATTTTTAAATTCAAATATATGTTAAAAATAATCAGTTATATAAATATCATATATCAATATCAATGTGGTATTATTATATCAATAGAAAATGAATTAAGATTTCTTTCAATGCTGTTATGAGTAAAAAATATTTCTTATATTTAATGGTGTAAAATTATGCATTTTCAGAAAAATTGAATTGTATTATTTAAAAATGAAAACTTCTATATTATGATAATGTTGAAAAAATATGGTATAATACGACATAGAAAAATATGACAGTAAAACAATATAGTTTATTAATAGCTTTGGAAGAAATTCCAAACAACTTTTACCAAATCAAATGGTAACAACCACAACTTGGTAATAAATGCTCTAAATGTTAAATACACGAATCAATCTTTTGGTAAGATGAATAAATTATAAAGAAAGTGGGATGTTATGCTTGTATGATTTATTCTAAAAAAAATTCTTGTAGAAAAGAAAAGGACAAATTTATTGAAAAAAAAAACGAACTTGAACTACCTTGCAATTTTCGGTAGCCTAATCTCTAGCAGGGGTTAATTAATGAAACTAAATCTTAAAAGAAGCCTATTTATCTCCAACGTGACTTTTGCTTTAAATTCGGAGAGTCGTAAACTTTTGCTATATTAACCCCATTTTAAGGGATACCAATAATAATCATTAATTATCTGAAACCTTAAAAGGTTGACTAAGTTTAAGCAGTAATTATTTCAACGATTTTCGTCTGAGAAATACTTAATCCAATTAACAGTTCCTGAAGCATATGTCAATTTAGACGATTGATTTTTTTATCATGTGTATTCCAAAAAGTAGAGCACAAATAAATTTAGACAAAGTGTGAAGATATTCACTTTAAGCTTTACTATAAAAATTTATGTAATTTGTAGAACTAAAGACTTATCTTGATTCCTTTTTGTTTGATTCAATGTGAATCTAGTCTTTTATCTTATTTTTCTTAAATTATTATTATTAATAAAATTATATTATTTATTTACATCTAAAATTTTTATTACACACATTGAAGTAAGAATATGAACAATCAACAACTTTGTTCCAATGAAAAGCATTTAAAATCAATCAATAATTTAATATGATTTGATTGCTAAAATATATACAATAAATTGGGTATAAAAATATAGTGTTGCACTTATTTAAAATAACGTGCATTTTTATGCAATCTCAAGATTCAAACTTAAAACCTCCATATATATTAGTCACGTTGTATGGAAAGAGAAAATCTTTATTAGTATTATGATAAAATAACCAACGCAACCGCATACAATGTATTATATACGCAAATTATGATACAATAAAATATTAGATGGATATTATCATATAATAATTTGTGATTTTCCACCGTAACTATCGAAACTAAGCTAATGCTGGTAAACCAACGTTGGCCTTCTCCAGGGAAGTCTCCACACCGTCTACCACAACCTTTGTACACTCCCTATGTTCACTATCCCCAAAGGAGGAACGGTATAAAATATTTTACTATGCATATATAATCATAATATAATTTGATTTGTAATATATATTAATACAGGTATATAATATTAAAAATCATTGTTTCGTGACATTTTGTCTTCCACGGCACACTGAAGTTTTCCCTTAAATTTTCCCGCACACCACAAAAATATTTATAAAAATGTAGATAGATATACTATGTAGAAATTATATTCCATCCCACCATATTGTGGTATTTTTTATGTGATACTCCAGTGTCATTTAGTTTAAATGATAATAGAATAAATACATAAAAGTAAGCCAATCATTACTGTGTTGTTAAAACAATAAAATTTATTTTTACTCCTTTTGAATTTCTTCAAAACATCCTTCAATCATATCAATGTTTTTATCGTTCTAAAACTGCATTTTTAATTCAAAACCATGGTTCACATTAGTTCAGTTATATATATATTTTCACAGTTATTTCGAAGATATATTTCTTAACTCAATAAAAATGTCTAATCAACGTGAAAAACACAGTAGTCTAGAATATATCGATATTTTTATGATTTTTAAATTGTATACTGTAAATACGATATTGACAAAAAAATAATTAGAGTTTTTGAATGCCACCATAATAGTGATAGTATTTTTTTATGTAAAAACAAAAAATGATGTTACTATTATTTAAAAAATGCGCGACGGCACACCCAACATCGTTTCACAGCACACCGGTTGAGGAGCACTGGTTTAAATAACAATCGTATTATAGAAATAGTCATGCCTTGTAATATAATAGAAATATTTTATGAACTAATATAATTTTAAAGCATTAGTGTAAAGATGAAATAACTAAACGGGAAGGATTTTTTTTATTTGATACTGAAACCTTTAAAGACATTTTCTTTATCTGCTTCGTATCATCCGTTTTTTTTAGATTTCTATCGCTTAATGGTCCCCCATCAATTTAATTTACTTTCATAGGATTTTTACGGACACTAAATTGCAAGGAACGTAGATTCGTATAGTATATATACTTAAGGATAAAAAAAATAGTTGCAGGAGTTTCAACGTTTTATTTAATTATAGAAAAACAGTTTTAAGAATACACTTTTATTTCATGACTGAAAAGATATGACTATGTATTGCATATAGGTTTGTATTTTTACATTTATGTAGTATTTATAAGTAATAATTTATTATACTAAATACCATGTGAAGAAAAAGATTATTTTTGTCAGTTCATTCGTAAACATTTTTGCACTTGTATCGTTGATAAAACTATTATATTAGTGATATGTAAATTTGAATCGATTATTAAAGAACTGAAAAAAAAAGATGTTATTGTATGTGAAAACAAGAATTAAGCACAACTTTCAAAAAGTATCATTGTAAATATTCAATTTAATTAATATTTAAAGAGGATTCTCTCTTATAATTAACTGGTTAATTTTTTTGTTCATATGTAAAACATCTGCTTTCGTTCTTTTTTAATATTGAAGATTCTTCCGAATATTGTGTTTTAAAAAAATATTTATACAGGGCAGAAACAAACTATTTATGTTATATGGCAACAAAAATTTTGTAAGGTAAAGTATATTGTATTAATTCGCCATATTTTTATTAAGGACGATGTATTGTTAAAGTATTATTTTATAAAAATAATTACATAGCTTAAAAAAATATTTTTGGTATTTTTATTTTTATTTACTTAATTTTATTTAAGTTTTATTATGTGGCTAAAACTGTAAGTTTTATTGTCTGCTTGTATTTTGTTAGATTAATCGTTTTGAATAATGTATATTTCGATGAATTTGTGTAGAAATATTTTTTGTCTTAAATCTCGATATGATAACCGAAGTGACTAATCACATTATATTCGACGGATAAAGCAGATTTCTGTTTTGTCGAATTGACATTGGAATATGGCTCCTATCTGACAAATCGGTATGAATTCGCCATAAATAATTCGGGGACGCATTAAAACAAAATTGACATAGTTGAGCGCTGAAATCCGGAGTTGATTTCGAGATGTAAAGTGACAGACACACATGGAAATCCTCTCTGTCCCAATTTGTCGCACCAGATACTCGATTCAATTTGATTTTGCGTCTACGAAAGATGAACCAAGTCATGAATTTGATTCTAAAAAGAAAAATTGTAATTTTTATCACTTGTAACACTCATTGCATGTTATAACCCCGCAAAAATGAATACAAAATGTCAATATAGTATTTTTATGTAAGTTGATACTATTGAAATAACTATAATATAAGCCAATCTTTGATAATATATTTATACATTGCCTTAACAAAATAACAATTCAAAAAAAAAAACAACGCACAAGTGAACAAATAATCGAACGCATAAAATTAAATCAATTTATTGTTCATCTCCGAATTTATGGGAATGCTGTTGTGTTACTTCGGTTGAAATTGTAGAATATACATCACAAAAGAGAAATTGAACGAATGGACGGCATATTTAGATGGAGACAAAAATCTATGAACATTTTTTTAAGGTTAAAGTTTCGTCAAAACATGGATGATACTTTTATTTGTTAAATAGAGATACAACGAAAAATTTTATAAAGAAATTTTAGAACAACGAATGGTATATTGTAAAATATTTTTTGATATGACATTTATCAATATTCGTAGTAATTTTTGTGAAAAGTTTTTAATAAAAGATTATTGTTTATTAAGACGATTTTACGAAATTTCATTGTAAAGACATTTCTTTTACCTGTTTTATTATATATACCTAACGACTGCCATGGATCAGTGTATAGAGTGAAACTAAAATACTTTTGCAACTGAAATAAATAATGCGACATCTTTTTATTTCCAATTTGCAGATTCTCATTTGAAATCTACAGGGATTTAAAAACATAAGCTGAACAAAGAGAGATGTGGTACGATAATTTATTTTCGATCATCCGAAATTGATATAATTAGGATTTTTGATTTCGGCTTAACAAATTTTTATTAAAAGGTATTTAAATTCAATTTATGATTGATTGATTTAAAATTAAATAATATATTGTTCGCAATTTGTACACTTTGTATCTTTTGTGATTTGATTTTTTTTAAGTGGAATACAGAAGAATATTTTTTACAATAATAAGTTTTCATGCAAATTTCTCGACCTAATGGCATCCTGTTCTGCAGTTTTTTTGTTTACTAGTGACGATAAAACAATATAGAAGTATGTGATTAAAATTATTAAAAAATCAAAAACGCACTGTTAGAGAGCAGTAGGTTTGTTAGAAGAGAAGTATACACACATTGTACATTTTATTATTTGAAAGTAACTACGGAATATAAACATCACTGTTGTATATTTACTGGCGAAGGAAAAGAGACGATAACAACAGAAAATAAAATGTCAATTATATTATGTTCTTCGGAGCGTAAGTAATTGAAATACTTTCGCAGCCTCTATTGTTTGGAGCAGGCATTCGGTTATAGAATCAACCAGAATTATCTATCAAAAGGTTTATTCGATCGTAAATAAAATAATATAGCATTATTCACAGTTGAGTTTAATATACGAAACGAAATATATTCAAAATATTACGTATCGTTTTTTGAGCTTTATTACGTCACGATATTTATTCTAAAGCGTTTACAAGTGTTTAAATAAAAAGTATAACGTTGATGTGTCTTTGTGAAACTTTTGCGTGTCAAATAAGTAAATAACGCCTAAAATATGGATGAATATAGATTTCTTTAAAATAACATTGAATATTTAAATATTTTATAAAATATAAACCACAAGTTTATTTATTTGATAAATTTTATTCACAGCTATTAAAGGATTATAAAAACTTGGTTTTGATTTAGTATATTTAATTTAAATACGTGGGTGAAATTAGTTTGAATCAAATAAATTATTTATTAAATAAAAACGTCATGAATAAAGTATCGGTTATATTGTTAAATGATAAATTAAGGTTTTGACAAACAATTGGCAGTAGAAAAACGTATAAGTGATATTTTCCTGACCTCTCACTAATTAAAAAAAGTTTGTTGTATTTACTGAAAAAAATGTGCTGTTTAGATAATGTGTATAAGACAACAGCTGACAACAACAGACAAAACAGCTGATTATTTTAAAGAGAAAAAATACTGATTTGTAATCATTAAATTATAATAATTTATAAGATAAGACGAAAGGTTAAATCTGTAATATAATTGGATAGTATAGAAATATTAATATATAGATTACATTACATAATTTATGCTTTGGTAAATCATAATGAAATATGTAAATCTTCAGAGGTTCTGTACACATATTATCAGAAATAACAGCTCGGCCATTTTGCGGTCAGTTTCACAACGCGACGCAAAACACAAACACCGCAGTCTTTTGCGGCATAGTCTTGGCCTCGGCGGGCTTAAGGCGGATATAGCTAATCCTCAAGTTTACGACTATATCCCTTACCACGTTCTACGGCGTAGCTCGTAGCCGATTCGTAGACGTTGTATCTCTACGAAGATCTGAACATGGATTCGAAACTTGAGTTAGTTTCGAGAACAAAAAATACTTTATCGCTACTAACATTGGTTGTTTTAACACGCCAAAATATTGAAAATATATCATTAGATTGCCGTTATGCGTAAAAGATTGAGCTTTTGTTTGGGTGGGGATGTTCAATTATAACAACTGAAAACACATATTGTGTTATGCTAATTTAAATACGTGTCATATATAATTTAGGTTAAAAACAAACGTTAAGTCACGCAATTGACTTAAAAGTATTGTTCAATTTTGACCAATTAAACTTAATCGGTATAAAGTATGTCAAATGAAAAAATAGC
Organism: Rhyacophila evoluta; assembly: GCA_022683975.1. Lineage (NCBI taxonomy): Eukaryota > Metazoa > Arthropoda > Insecta > Trichoptera > Rhyacophilidae > Rhyacophila > Rhyacophila evoluta. Next base: position 8,512 of record JAGVSQ010003946.1, read on the forward strand.
TTTTGTGCCATTTTCATTTTATGTAAAAAATATTGTAGTTATTCTAAATGTATGGAGTGTATTTATGTTGTGTCATAAATTAAGTTATTGACGTACATGCGTTTTGTCAGTACAAGTATCTAGCATAAATCCCACAGTTGCATAATTAATAATAAGTACAAAATTCTTGGACCTTCCTTGTGGTGTAAATATATTCTATTTAGGTAGGATTTGGAAAAAAACATAAGCAAAATATGAATTCTCGTTGATCACTGATCAATGATAAAAAAATAATCGCCAAAACGAATCTTTACATTGAGATTTTTGGATTGAATACAGTGTAAAAAATTCATTTCACTTTTAGCTATGGTTATCAATAAAATCACATTTTTTTTTGTCATATATGTATCATTTGACCAATAAACAAAAACTATACAAAACATACAATTTTAATTACTCGGTGCTTGGATTTTTATAAATAAACTAAATCATATTATAATGAACATAGTCAATATAAATAATTTTCCTGTCACCATGGCAATAAAAGTGACAGCTGAATAAATTGTTGATTCATCCAACAATTAAAAAAAAAACCTTTATCTACTTTAATGACTTGTTAAAAATGCGGCTTTATAGTGAACAGTTTGATAATTAAGTTGAAATAAGCATCGTACACGTAAAAGCTAATATGGTATATTTCGCACAAAAAATCAGTTAAATGGATAACTCGCGAATAAATTTTTTTAATTCAATACTTTATAAAAAAATTAAAATGTTTTGTTTTGAAAAAAATAAACAAGTTTTTCTTATTGTAAATAAACGATTGTTCATTTTTTATACATCATTATTTCCATTTCTTATGTTTTATTTTACCATACGTAAATACAAAGAGTTAATCGTTTTTGTATATACAAAATGTTCGTTGTATAGATTTTTGTTGTGTTTCTAAATATATATCATAAGACATTATTACAAAATACCAAGTATTTATTACAGGAAGTATCGAAAAGTCCTTTTTTGGTTCACTGAGTTTACTATATCTGCTCACAGAGCTGAGTTTTGTTCTACGGGCGAGAAAATTGAAAGATAAAGTGGAAAATGCAATTGCGGCTCTGCATTGAAGAAAATAAAAAGAAAACGGATCGTTTTGCGGTGAGACCCGACTTCAAATGCAATGTACCATCACGTTCCAAGATGTGCATCCACCATTTTTTGATAAAAATCGCCATTGAAGAAACTGATTACGGAAATTGAAAAAAATACCAATTACTAATTTATAAATTAATTTTCAAACATTTATTTGGTTATTTATTAAAGCTTGAAAGCAATTTTATTCAAACAATATTCAAAACTCTTTCGTTCATTGGGAAGACGTTTTGGAGCCGAAAAAGATTATGTGTTCAATTCTCATAGCTGGAGGATTTAAAAAAATTAAAAAGTACAAGAAGTTAAGTCAAAGATACTCAATAGGTTGAAAAAATTTAATAATCAGTACTCATAAAAATAGCCAAGAGATATTTTCAAATAACGGAGATGTCTATTACCATATGTTTCCAAAGAGAATGGCGAAAAAAAACCAGTATATCTTCTTAATATTATTAGAATAAAATCATAAAATAATTAGATTTACTCTGACTAGTATTAAAGTATTCAACAAGGCACTTTAAAGCATTCGTACTAAATATATTTTATGTTTATAAATATCAAGTATATACAAGTATATATTTTCAAGATATATATCTTGGAAGCCATTTTAATAGTTTATGCATTATTGGTTCAAATATCAAAAAATATGAGTTTTAATTAAAATTCTCTTAAGTACAAGCATACAAGCTTTATTTATCTACGTAGTTCGACGTTTTTAATACATGTATGCACGTCTGAGTCAATATTTGATAGGTAAACATTAATCTATTATATTATAGATAGATACTAATATATTATAAAAAATATACTAATAAGTTTATTCTTCCATTCGAAATTACTTCTAAGTAAAAGTGTTACGTGTTAACAGTTCGCTGATTAACCAAGTCAAGGACTTTATTATATTCAAGAAAAACGATTGGAAATGGCAATTAAACGGAAAAATTTTACTGCGACCAATACGCTCGCTATTAACTTTCAATATATTTCAGCGCAGTGATTTTCAACATTTTTTGAAAATAATAATATATCCATAAATAAAATGAAAGAAAAAGTTTTTTATTACATGATTTGTAAAATATCGTTTTATTGATAATCATAATCGTACTTCTTGGAAGTCGAAGAAAGAATACTTACACTAATATTGATGTAATAAGTATAATACTATTTTCATTGAATGAAATTTTATTAACTGTCATAATTGTATCTTATTTTTGCATTGCGTGCATTTATATATATATAATGTGCAAACGTAGATATTAGTACATCTTCTACATGGATGTTGATTATCAACTCATTGAATATCCAGTTCTGCATCTATGAATTGTATTAATTTTTATGTATTACGTTTGGAAAATATATATTGGTATAATATTGGTTTTAACTTTCGGCATTAGTCAGCAGTTCAAAAATACTATGGTTACGATATTATTTCTCTATAATAGAGATGTATAAATAATGACTTAAATGTTGTTAATATATTAACGCCTGTTTCAATATGCTTTTTAAAACAATCGTTTGATAAATATGTTACTAATTGACATCATATTTTTTAAAGGTGTGTGTGCAGCCACATGATTCACATGGAAAAAGGTTAACTCTTTTGTATTATATATACTGAGTAGTAAGCCAAACTAACTGACATATAAGCATATTTTCACATCTTTAAAATACACCTATGGTTGAAAAATTGATTTCGATGCCATTGCATTGTATTCACTTTATAATTTTCTATCAAATAAAGAAAAAAATGAAATACTTCAAATTGCTCGCATACGCTAGCCAACTTGAAATAGTGTTATACCCATTAGAAGAATATTTGACACAAATTGAGTTGGCTGGTTGATAGATTGAGCCATCGATATAAAAACGTAGTTTATTCAAAATATTAATTAGTATGGAATCAATGAGTTTCTTATACAAACTTACTGTATATCAACAACTGACAGATGGTAGTATTACATACTTGGTTGAATTCAATATTTTACCTTAGAGAGCACAAGTTTTATGCTGAATACAGTTTGAGAAACGCCAACCTACTTCATTTGACAACCGCACAAGTTATCAGTTCCGAATGCAAGAAAGATGGATTGGAATTTCACAGATTCCATTAAGTAATTCAATTTTGAAACTTTTCGCCAATTTGTAAGTGACAAAGGCGTGCTTAATTCTAACGTTTTGAAAAGGATTCATTGGATAGTAAGTACAAAGAGAGTAATCGAATGATTATCTTTTAAATGCTCTAAGAAGATAAAATATTCTTTTTATCTTTTTATTAATTAATTTATGACTCTTTGTTGTATTATATTGCAGCGATATTAAATTAAAAAATATGTCATAAATATAGTTTTAGGTTTTATGTATAAATATTTTATCCACTTTTAAATAAAATGTTGACAAATTATGGGTGCATATTGTACTGTATGTATTTTTTATTGGAAACTTTTATCTTAAATCATCAATGTAAATGATAAACGAGTGTAGATTATATTTAAGATAAATGTGTATGTGTTTTAAATTATATACAAATAGCGAAATATAGATGCACAAAAAAGTTGTAATTTATTTTTAATACAACTAAAAAATATAAGTTATATCTCCGACTATCAATAGTTATTATAAGAAAAAAAAGTATTGATAAGTTTGCTTATTCAAATTCAAATAATCAATTTGTATGTCTATTTGTAAATATAATATACATATGATATTTAATATGTTCGCTCTGAAAGTGGAGTATACGGATCTGAAATGTGAAGATATGTGTTGACAGATTACTTTATTCGTATTGTTTATCAGACAATTAATTATCCCAGTAGGTATCCAGTCCTGCATTTTTGGATTTAAAAAATCTCATACTCGCAGAAATCGAATTCGTATTTCCCGATTGCGAGGCGCGGAAACTGATATCTACGTTATTGGGGAGACTATTATGTATGTTATAACTGTGAACTAAAACCTCAGTAATTTAATACAGCATTTTAACTAAAATTACGCTTTTATACAATATTTAAGTTTAATTAGCCATAAAAATGATGATAAAATAGACATTCAATTATTTTGCACACATTATATTGGCTGAAAGTATAAAAATCAATAACTGTGGAAATTTTATTGATGGAAAATGACAGTTAAAAACTGATTTACACAGCAAAGAAATGGGAGTATAAAAACTATAGCTTAAAATAATACTTATAGAGACCGGTTCGAAAATATTAACAAAATGATTTAGTAGATTGTAGCATATGTTCGAAGTATGTGTGAGTTGAGTTAATATTGGTTTTATCGCTATAGAAATTGGCTCACTTTACCGAAGCACAATGAAAGAAATAAATATCTTTAACGGTTTATTCCTCTTATCGTTTCCTGAAAAATAAAAACATTGACAAGTTTTAGTGTACACTTCCATTAAAAGTTACTTTCCCAGCTAGATAGTAATAAAAGCAACATGCATTCATTTTAATATTAACAGTTTGTTGCAAAGTGTCCATATTGAATAAGTTACGATAAAAAAAGACATCGATTAAAATAAAACAATGCTTTTATGTAATAATAATAAAATTTGAAAAGTCTTTTCAATTTGTTTCATTAACTACTTTTTCTGGCTAGCACTGCAAGATTTGGTTGGCCTTAATCGACACACAGTATTCAACCAGGATGGATTAACATCTAACACGTCCTTAACATGTTCCCGAAACTTTCACTGAATAATTGATATCTAGATAAGATGACATGAATTGGCTTGCAATCGACTTGATAACAATACATTTTCTTTTATAAGTATTCCTTTTTTGGACCAATTAAAAATATATCTTAGAAAAGATGGCAACTATCACGGAGAATAAGGGCCAAGTAGTTCTTAAAAAAGTTGTCTTCCACTTAGAAGAGTATCAGTAAAATAACCGAACTCATTTTGAAGACATTATGTTTAATTCAAAAATTCCTAGAGACTGTTCTTTAATACAAATATTTTTTTTCATCAACTCTAATCATTATTTTACTACAAAGGTTTTATTTTGAAAAACACCTTTGGCAAATTCTTTATGTCATATTATTAATTGTCGGCACATCAAGTTTATTTTAATTTTTGAACTATGTTAACGCAGTCACATAGAGCAATTCAATATCTAAAATGTGAAATTTTATTTTAACCGATCGTCCAGATTAAATTGTTTGTTCAACCAATTGAAAATCCATGTTCAGTATATAATTTTTTTTTGCAGATATGGTATCCAAATATAAAAACAATTTTCAATCATGTGGATGTATTTCGTATTGGCCACTGGGGCAAAGGATTTTTTAGACTCTTGTCTATGGTCGACTGCTTGCAAAACCTAAGGTAAATATATAGTTATTTGTTAAATTTACGTGATTGTTTGTAATCAACAATATATATCATGAATATCTGGTTATATTGTAACATATAAAAGAATATAAGGCAGATAATTAGGCAAGTTTTTTTCCTGTATTTTGTTAAAAGAAGAAGCATTTTATAGTATTTTCTGATAGCAATAAAAGTGGTAAAAATTTGAAATGGATACTGTAAAAAATATATTATGCCTTATTAAAAGTCACATGTTTTATAATTCAATTGTACTTGGAGACATGCAACATTTCGATAATTTTGATATGGTAATTTATTTTAACGTATCTTTTTTTACAATAAAGTAGTACATCCATATGCCACACTTTCGGAGGAAATACGTATTATTTACTTATTTATTTATTTATAACATATTGTATTATTACAAATTACAAGTTTAATACGCCACCAACACGATATACATGTATTTATGACGAAAATATCAAAAACATATTGAAATATAAAAAAGAATAAAGAAAGAATTACAACACATATATATACAGAAAGAAAAAGATAGTGTCTACCAATTAAGTTAGACAGATCCTATTCTGATGATGTATATAATAGCAGCCATCTAAGCTCGCTCTCACTTAGGTGGAAAATATCAATGTCCGAGGCAGTCTCGTTAAACACCACCATTGCCTTCCGAATCGGCACGACTACTGGCAGAATAGTTTTGTATTTAGAAATGAAAAACAGCTGATGTTCTTAGGTAGTTATCAGGGACATACAGACCAAAATTAGCAATAGCGGCACAGTTATCAATAAAACACGCATAAGTCGAAAAAAATGCATCGCCAAATACATATTCCTTCTCAGTTTTAAGTTACAATAAGAACGTATGCTCAAAATGAAAACAGTTGGATAAAGCCATGAATAGTATCCATACACCCGCAGGTACAGAAGTCTCACAAATTTCATTTGAGCCCTCTCCACCATGAGGTTGTATTTCAACTGATTCGGGGCCCAAAGAACTGATCCACTCTCTAGCCCAAAAACTTACAAGATATTCTATGTAATTACTCAATATATTTAAGCTAGTAAATAAAAGTAATTAAAACTATTAAAAAAACGATTACTCGAAAAGAAGTATATAAATCTTATATAGGCATCGAATGATATAAAACAGATTTAAATAATGATACCGGAAAAACAGATTTTCATTTCGAGCGTCTAGCTACTTTTACAGTAATGCAAGAAAATGGTACTTTCAAAACTAAGCGAAGTCTGGCTTTTTATATTACTTTAGAAAAACAAACGCAAGGACAGAAAATTTAATTATTTTTCCAGCAAGAAGAAGCTTTTAGCGAATTCATTTTGAAAATGCTTAAGGTGTTTTAAGGAACAAAAAAATACACACACGGAATGAAAACAAAACAACCTCTCACAGCGGGATATTTTCATATTAACTAAACTAAAGAGTATAACATCACAAATTTGGAAAATAATATTTTGTAAAATAAATTGAATTTGAGTTAAGATACATGTTATATTGTCTCTGTAATAAAATTACTGAAATTAAAAGCAAAATGAATTACTGAAACATTTTACTTATCTCAAAGATAAAAATGATTCAAAGTATACTTTTAAAACGTCGTTCGAAATAAGCGATATTTTTATAGACTCTGTAACTATTTAAGAATAGATAATAATAATAAACATTTATTAAAATATTTTGCTGTTGAGTATATTTGGATAAAAGTTGTTAGATCGATGGGTTTTTATGTTTTGTCGTAATGTGGATGCATTAAATTTAGCTTAGGTGTTTCTAGTTATAATAATTATCATGAATAATGAAAGTGTTTATGAAAGCATTGTGGCTATACTTTCAGTATAATTTGAATGATACTTAGAAAGAAAAAAAACCACAAAAAGTATGTGTATTCAATAAAACCACTGAAAATTTAACATGTAATTTATAACATATATAGCAATATGTGGAAAAAATACAATTTTAATCGAGTTGAGAAGTAATCCCAGAATCTCTCACAATTAAGTCATGTAATTTAATCTATGTTTATAATTAAATATATTGTGTTCCATCTGAAAGTGGAGCATATAAATTTAAAGGATATGAAAATGACCACATGAAAAATAGAGATTATGGATATCCACACTATCAAGGCTAATTTTGACAGTTTTTTTTTCAGTATATTTGGTTATTGGTCAACTGTCAAGGCCAATAAATATTTAGTCCTGCATCTTAAGATTTAAAAAATAAAGCATTGTTGGAATTGAATCCGCAATTTTTGGCCCCGAGACAAGAAATTTCCGACTAATTCATAATTTAAATTTAGATTTAATTCAGTACAAAAAACGATTGACACAGCTCTTAAACTACTCAATGTCGCTTCTTATAAATATGTCTTTTATATACATGGTAGATTTGTATGAGATTTTTAAATAAAACAACGTGACAAATGTAAACATGAAAAACAATCTTTTTACTCTAATATTTTCATATGAGCGAAGCCATAAAGAAAATGTACAAAACAAACAACATTTTTGCTGCTGTGTTCCACTTACGAATACAAAGTAACAGGATACCATAATTCTAAAGAGAGGTACCGTAACAAATGTGGTTGTCGACCACTCAGTTCAAGTCTGCAAGTGAAGAGTCCAAAATGAGAATGCTGTCCTTCTCTTTGAAAAGCACGCCGCAAGCCATAATATGCATATCAAGTTAGTTAAGAACTTTGACAGCGTAAAGGTATTCATTATTAGTCAGGTATACCTCTTTCAATTTTATGTTCCCCCGGTAAAGGCAAACCTAATTATTATAGAAATGCGGTGGCTTATTTGTTTAGCTTTGAGTTTTGGATTGGCAAATAATTTAATTTTAGATAACTAATTATCATATCAATCAAAAGAACAGGGCTAATAAGAGTGAAACATTAATTTAAAATGAAACAAGCAAGACTGATACTATAATTTGCTTTATAAATTTGTGTAGTGAAGCTTAATTAATAATCGAAGTTTTATTAAAAAAAGAAAACAAGCTTTAATTTAGCTAAGTTAGTAAAATTAAAGCAAAGGATTTTTCATCAACAGTATATTTTGTCCGTCTGCATATTTATTCAAGGTACATCGGACATTTACCATGGTATATATAATAGAATGTAAAGCACTCTGTAAAAAATGTTGAGTATTCTTCGTATGGTCCGTATTCGCGTTCTTGATAAATATCTGAGAATTTCTCTTGTACTTATAAGGGGCATGGATAAATATGTAGTTTACCACGCATTTTTATACGTAGTGCAATTGAAAACTCTGCTATTCTGTCTAATGTCTGTTAGTGTCCTTCAAATAGCTACACGAAAATTTAGAATATCAGCTGTTTTTTTTATTCTAAAGTATAAAATAGCCAATATGAAAACCAAATGTCATGTTTAACGAAATTACCTCAGTAAATTCTATCTTTCAACTAAGTGAAAGTGAGGTTAGATGGATGTTGTTGAAAAATAATTAAAACATCATCTATTTACATATCTTGTTAACTTCGCTTTCTTTCATTTTTCTTTTCAAAACCTCTCCATACATTCATTTATATCCACCGTTTGTATAGTTTTCTTTGTGTTTTTTCAAATGTGACTTAACTTTTTTCTTATTTTTGTACATTTTACTGTAAATGCCGTTTAATATTCAACATATCGAGATAAAAAAATAAAAAAGAACAGATTTGTTAAATGCTTTTTTAAGAACTAAATAATCAAGGAACTTGTAGTGGATGTAGCTTATCGTATATGTTACAAAAAGCTTCATGGCATCATTCTGAAATCGTGTTTATTCTGGTTTTGTGTTGAAATAATTTGACGCCGTTAGTATGCATAGATTTCTCTCTATTATGTTGGCTGCCCCGAATCTAAATGGCGACTTTATTCCAACTAAACTTTACTCGAATATACAGATTTTGCAGATTGATTTGCGAATAATTCGAAAACTTCTACCGGCGCGTTGCTGTTTTATACTGGAGTGTTTTATACTAAATTTGCATATAAAAGTCCGCGGTGCCACAACCATAATGTTTAGTGGACGACTGTGGTTGGTGGTACTACGGTATCACCACTACTGGGCCTAAGCTCGATGAAAATTTGTGTTTGTGGAGCTGTGGTGCAAAATTTTGCATACGATGGTGCATGTCTGGAAGAAATGGTGAAGCGCCTCCACCAAAGCCAGACGAACGCATTTATTTTTTCCAAACCTAAATTGGCGCATGTAGATGATCCAACGACTCCAGACCATTGGATTTACCAGCTCTCTACCGGTCACGGTGGTTTTGTCTCTATGCTCTGCCAACTTGGTCTTATAGAATCTTCTACTAGCTTATGCGGCAAAGCGCAGGATACCAATCACATCTCCTGGGAGTATCCCTATATGTCGGTTGAAAGAGGAGCTTCTCAAGTCAATTCTACCATTTGTCGGACCAGTCGGCCATTAGGACTTGGAATACTGGGTAGACAATAAAATGATTACTCCTATATTTACTGGATAAGAGCTAATTAATATCAACACTATCAATTAATATTTAGATACAACTATTTAACTCTATTTTAAATTATGTTTCAATACAAAAATGATAAGTGCGCTTTTATATGATGTGTTTAATGTAGCCTGTCTATTTCAGTTAAATGACTGTGCTATCGTCACAACGTTAAATTTTTCAAGTTATAAAAAGAAATTGCTGAATCGTTTAGTGTTAAAAATATACGTTATTCACAGACTACGATTTCATAGAGCGCACACAACTCGAAGCATATTAAATAATGCAGCGAATGGAAATCCAACAATGGCGGAAAGTTTCCGTAAAATATTGAATATGACACCCATAAAGCATTTAACGCTCTCTATGGCCAGAGCGCGGCCGCTTCCGGGAACTTTGGCGGGAATGGCCGTTTAAAATTTCAAATCCCGTTCCATTACGGCGGGTCATGACTCACAATCGAATACGTATTGGCGGCAACAGCGGTCAGATAGAGCGAAAGCGATTGGGAATAATAGGGATCGATATTATTTCAATTAGTTATTCGATACTCTGTGTTCACGAGTGCTGTGGCCGTTATTTTACCGTCGGAAAATAAACTCAGTAATAAATATTGCAATAAAACAGTTAAAAGTACGTTTTGAAAGTAACGTTCGCCATTTCGATATCATTTAATGTACATATTATACAATATTACGGTGAACATCTTGAAAATCAATCTACGGTACTTAAAACTTTCGTTTATTGATAAAAAATCGCCATAAATTGCCTTAAAACCAATGTTAAATTTATCATCATTCTTTTATACTATTAAATTTATCTAATGAAAATTAATATTTATATGGATTCATCATACTATGCTTTGCCACGTACTTTTGCAAAAAAAAATTTAGTCAATTACCTTTGCATTCTAAATTATTTAAAGCTGGTAAACTTCCATATGTGAAATCACTGTTAGCAACACGGGTTTCGCCTTTCGGCATCTTCAGGCTACATTACATGTGGGCAATGAGCGAACATATAGCATACTAATAAACCCGGGTCACTAACAGTGATCTCACATATGTAAGTTTACCAGTTTTAAATAATTTAGTATTTAAAATCAATTTCCATCAAGCACCATCAGTTCAAAGATAACCCTTTTCAACCCGTGTGTTTTGCTGATTTTCTTTCAATTTTTTAACCATATTCACCCTGAAAGTGGAGCATATGTATCTACACCGTCCGAAGACCTGTACTTAAGAAATGATGTATATGGATTTCCGCAGTATGAAGACATGTCTCAACAGATTTTTTCCGCAAACACTAGCTGCCAATCGATTGTTCAACCCATTAAGTATTCAGTCCCGAGTTCTTTTTTAAATTATAGCAGCTGTGTGAACCGAATCTGCAATCTCCAGCCCCTAATGCACGCTAACTTCTCGGTGACTCGGGATACATATTATAGCACGGACCCTATTATAACATAATGCTTTACTCGTTTCTATAATCAAAGTTTCCGCTATTTATCTATATGCTCTTTTTCACTAAAAAAATTTACACAATCGTCGTAAAAATAGAATTCCCCCAAGTAAAAAAATATCATTCTTACATACATGACCAATACTCGCAGTTAATTCATCTTCCTTTTCTTCCTATGCCTGTATCATGTGTCTTAATGTCATGTGATAAACGACATGTCATTTTTTCATTAAGATTTAACCCAATTGGAACATTTAACCCGTTACCTGCTGCAACGCTTTTGAAAATCTTATAATCTAAGCGCCAAATGAACAATGAAGAACTATTTATAGATAGTTTCAATTGAAAAAACTCTGTATTATTATTAAGTATTGTACCTTTCATATTTATTAAATATATTAATTAATATTTTTGACTGATTGTGCTTGATGGAAGTTGATTTTAAATTCTAAATTATTTAAAACTGGTAAACTTCC
>JAGVSQ010003947.1:0-20408 GCA_022683975.1 Rhyacophila evoluta
GAGTCCCAGACATTTCGCATAGAATTAAAGGTTGCTCCAGCAATCCCTATTCGAACAGCGAGCTCATTATGCGAAGTGCCATCTCCCGTGATGTGTATCCCAAGGTATCTAAAACTGTTGACACTCTCGATGCTCTGTCCGTCGTTAGTCAGGAGATAACCAGGATCCGGGCAGGCATGGTTACAGATAACGTTCGTCTTTTTCGCGTTGGTTTTAAGCCAATGCGAGACGAGTTTGCATGTAGTCTGTCAATTATTTCCTGAATAGCCCCAACGGAGTTTTCCAATATGACAACATCGTCTGCGTATTCGAAGTTCCATAGTTTTGCCGTAGGAGTAATTGCTTATCCTCGGTCTGGTGGTATTGGTTTACGTAAAAAAAATCTAAGAGTACGATAAATAAGAACGGAGCTAGAACAAATGCTTGTCTGACTCCGGTGGAGACACCGAACCATTCTGTGACGGTGTCGCCAATTCTGACGCAGCATTTTCTACCTTCGCGGAGAGATTTGATAATGGAAACTATCTTGGGAGGAATACCGTATGCATTTAGTATGATCCAGAGACAAGGGCGGTGCGGACTGTCGAATGCTTTCTCATAGTCCACAAAACAGCAGACCAGGGGGCTGTTCAGCTCACGACTCACAACAACATAAGTAATGAATGTGGTTCGCACAAGACCTCCCAGTTACAAATCCAGCCTGATATTCTCTTAGGACGCGCATTATTGGGTCTCTTATCCTTTGCAAGATGATGTGTGCCAAGATCCTTCCCGGGACACTGAGCAGCGTGATGCCATGATAGTTACCGCAGTAGAGAGGGTCGCCTTTTTTGTAAAGGGTTATTACCGTTTACTCAGTCTCTTGGACAACCTTCTTATTCCCACACCTTTGATAGTAAATTAAATAGAGGGTGCAGGATTGCGCTTAGGCCATACCTGATAAATTCAGCAACTTTGTAGCAACTTGGGCTTAAGAATCAGAGCACTTGGAATAACATATAATGCACTATTCATGAGCATCACTGGCTATGCGGCCAGTATATGGTTCCAGAAATGTGGGCTTGTGCATATTCGAAAGCCTCTTCTCAGTGGGCAACGCTCAGCATCACTATCCCTTACTAAAGCATACCGAACTTCTTCTACTGGCGCGTTGGTCGTTCTTGCTGGAGTGCTTCCTCTATAAATGCATATACAGGTCCGCGGTGTCACAATTGTACTGCTCAATAGACGAGAGGCAGTGGTTGGTGGTACTATAGTATCACCGCCGCTGGGCTTAGACTCGATGAATAGTTCTGTTCGTAGAGCTTTGATCCGAATTTTAGTATACGAGGCAGCTTTAAATGCCTGGGAGAAGCGCTGGAATGCCTTCAGTAAGGCCAGAAAAACGCATTTGTTTTTTCCAAGCCTAAAGTGGCGCATGGAGATAACCAAATTGAGTCCAGACCATTTCATTTCCCATTTGTGTCCCCATATGTCGGTTGAAAGGAGTTAGCTTCTCAAGTCGGTTTGACCATTTGTCGGACCAGTCGGCCATTGCGACTTGGTTTCTACAAAGGATAATTTTCTAGCTTTTGAAAAATTTGCAAAATCTTACGGCGAACAAGAAGAACCCCCAAAGCAACCGTATCTTAAGCTTCGAGAAGAAGCGAGAGAGCGTTCGAAATGAGAAGATAAGAGAACGGACCATAAATTCACTTACTAGATTTCTACTCTCGTACATTTATCCAATTTTTGTCCGTCATTTCCACTTTCGATGTTTCGCACAGCTTACAGGGAGTACTGCTTTTGAATCATGTTTTACTATGTTCTTGCTTCAAACATTTTACCATTTTTGGTAAAAAACACATTATGAAAGTATGTTTAGAATTATAAATAGAATACACATTAATAATTTAATTATTATGCTGCGGCTAAAGTGAATTTAATTATTTTTAAGTGGGTATTTTCATTTTAGATGAAAGTTCTATATTTTGATAAAAAAAATAACGTAACGTAGAAGTTTAGTGAATATTTGTAATAAATTAGTAAATATGTAAGAATCAAGATGACAATGAAATGTAAAAGCCGTGAAAAGCTTTCATTTCCTTATAAAACTCGGATGTTTTCGCGAATCAAAAAAAAAGTGGTCTCGAAGAAATATCAAAGAATTTTCATAATATCAGTATCTCAGAGGTATACCGTGCCAAGTCACAAACACCTTTCGTTAAGAAGTACAGTGCAATTTATAAAGCTATAATTTTTCATATTTTTTTAAGATTTAGGTACTGTGGAAATCGTTCGGCATGTTTAGGTGGAAACTTGGTTAGGAGCTCACCATTCTCTTTCGTGCTCGATTATATGACCCCAGTCCCTACAAGGTTTACCTCTTCTCCTATTTTCGGCGAGTGAAGCTCGCACCCTATTTTTGAGTCCATCTCTCATCTGGACGTACAGCTTGAAACTCCCTAGTATCTCTCTTAAGGCATCAATGCATTCTTCCACCTCTGATTCTAGGTCAAGAGGTGAATTGTCAACTCTGCAGGCCGCATTCGCATTAGGTGAAAAAGTACGGGGAGCCGAGAAGCGGATCGGGGATGGGAAGGACGGGAAAGACCAAATCCACATCTGTTGCATGTTTTCAGTTAAGCCTCACGATTTTTCTTCTCGCGTAGAAGTTGTTAATTTTCATCGCACGGATGTTTGTATTAAGGTGAGGCCCCATGCCGATCCTCTCCATGAACTTTTCACGGAAGCGGCTGAGGGTTGCTTCAATGTCTCCACTGCTGTCCGCTTGTTCTTCGTGCATCTCTCTCATCAACGATAGACTGCAGCTTAGTGCCGCTTACAGATATGGTATTCTTGATACCTCTATTCTTGGCTTTTGCTGAGAAGAAGATAGCTTCCGTCTTCCCAGCATTTACTTCGAGTCGCCAGCGCTTGAAGAAGTCAGTCAACTAGCGTGTTCCTTTTTTCAGGGTCTTGAGAATGGTTTTTCGTTCTCTCCCAGAGACTAGTATTTCCGTATTGTCTGCGTAAAGCGCTATAGAGCACTCGGGTGATTCCGGGATGTCACTGATAAAATGGTTGAACAGTCTCGGTCCCAAGAGGCTCTCTTGGGGAACTCCGGCGTAGACAGTTCGCAGTAAAGATTTTTCCATCTTGACTGCGGTGTACAAGCTGCGATCCTTCAGATAATCTTGAATGATCGTGCAAACGTATGCAGGTGTTTCTATAGCAATAATTTTGTGGATTAGCCCGTCATGCCAGATGGTATCGAATGCTTTCTCCAGGTCTAACAAAATCATTCCTGTCTTGTTACCCCTGGCAAAGCTTGATCAGACAAGGCCCGTGATGCGGGACAACTGAAGTGTTGTCGAGTGACGTTTCTTAAGCCCGTATTGGGTATCTGGTGAGATCGCATTGTGGTGCGGGAGGAAGCAATTTAGAATCACTTTCTCGAAGAGTTTGCTTAGTCCGTCTAATAAGCTAATCGGTCTATAGCTGACCGGAACTGAGAGGTCTTTTCCGGGCTTCAAGATCGCCACCACGTGGGCGGTTTTCCAAAATGCGAGAAAAGTAACCTTTCAGAAGACATGCAGTGAATATTTTGGAAATGCATAAATGCGCCTTAACGGGAAAATGCTTTAGCATGCCTAAATTAATAGAATCCTGACTTGAAATGAGTTTATACACCTAGCTACTTTGCGGGGCTGTACCATCTCGATATCGTCGGGGTCGATGTCCTGCCCTGCCAGAGCTTCTATAGAGCTATTTACCAGTGCCTTTGTTTTGGCGTCGGTACCCAACTAAATCTCGGTGTTTGCTTTATCCAGGTCGGTGTATAAATAATCCTGGCTACTGGCGTCAGGCCCGAGGGGCTTGATTGCTGCGAACGGTCTTCTGATTTTTCCGGAGAGAACCCAGAGTGAATTACGTGGATCATCCGTGTATAGTCTGCATCTAGATAGCTTATCGCTTTAGAGCTCCTGTTTGATGGCTAAGATTCTGGTCTGGATTTCGGCTGTAAGAAAGTTAATTTCACTTTTTATGTAGTGTTTGTCGCGTCTGGTCTTATTCCAGTGCTTTCGGAGGCGGCTCTTCTGTTTAATGAGATCGAGAGTTTTTTCATCAAGCTCCAGCGAGGATTTCCTGTCTTTGGTTTTATTAACGTTAATTTTGTGGCTGCTGCTTCTATTTCTGCTTCCGTCTGAAGAGTCGCGGCGGAGAAATTAAACGAGACTAATGTGTTTTTCAACGAGTTTTCATTTTGCTCTTTTATAATCGAAGTGAACTGAGGGTTCTCTTAATGTTTCACCTATTATCCCAAAGCAGATGGGTAGGTGATCCGAGTGGAGGGCGTTAGTTACTACCGGCTTGAAGACGCCCGGTGCGTTATGCACCATAGCAAAATCAAGAATGACGGCCGCGTACGTGCTTGCACTCGCGTGGGCTCTTCGGTATGTGATATGATAAGATCCTATCTCTCGGAGCATCTAAGCAATTGATTTCCGCGTACGTTGTTCAAATAGCAGTTCCATATGCGATGATAGGCGTTGAAGTCGCCCGTCAGGACGACCGAACTTCTGAGCGAGACGAGGTAGTTAATCTCGGCCGCGGATATTATTTCTTTATTATGACCATACACGGACACTACGGCAATGGCTACATTATTTAGAAATACTCCTAGTGCCGTGATTTCGAAGCCCACTAGGGTTTTGACTGGGATATATGCGTGTTTTACTTCGCTTCTGACTAGAGTTATGACACAGCCTCCCTTTTTAGGGGATTGGCGGTCTTCGGGGGAGCACTCGTAACCGGGTACGGAGAATCTGTCGTTGGGTCTAAGAAAGGTTTCTTGAATGAGTGCTACATCTGTGTTCATACACTGGAGGAGCTGCATCAACTCAGGACGTTTATGCTTTGAGAGTTAATTAGCATTCCAGGAGATGATCTTTAGGGAACGGGAAAAGTTAGCCATTTCATTTTGAAGTGACAAAAAGACCGCATCCTTCTATTAGGGATTCAGCCATGAGGAGCTTATCCTCTAAACACATTTGTGGAGTAGCGCAGATTTTTCGAGTCATTCTAACAGCTTGGATAATCGACATCAGATTGTTTTTGTCAATCGCGTCTTTTCCCGTTAAGAGAGAGTCCAGGATCTCCACGAGTGACGGTGGCAGTGAAATCTGAGGGTGAGCTGGGTGGAGCTGGTTCCGTTTGAATAGGAGCAGGGCTTGCAGTCGCTGCCCTGTATGACAGGATCTGCGGGCTCACTGCCCAAACTGCAGATATGTGGGGAATTGAAGGTATTAGTCTACTTGTTTTAGTCTGTCTCCTGACGGCGATCGCTTTAATATAAGCGATCTTTCTAGGACACTTACTGAAGTTGACAGGGTGATCCTCTCCGCAGTTGCAGCATTGTACCCCGGGAGTAGCTGCTGCAGCTCTCATCGTTTGAGTGCATTCAGTGGTGCTTTGAGCATCAGTGCATTTAATGCATCTTGGGTGCCTGTTGCAGTTGTGGACTGTGGGTCCAAACTACTAGCACCGGAAACATTGAGTACCAGCTGGCTCCCTGGGGTTTTCCGTGGAACGGAGAGGCTTCTTTTCATGGATTCACACTACAAGAAGAGAGGACCTGCAAGGACGTCATACGTGGGCTCCCACATATGAACCCCCAGGACGTCCTTCAGGACATTAGTTATCAAGGTTTCACCCCCCTCACTGTGTTGGTTCGACAATAAGAACGACCGGTACGAGTAACCAAGAGTGAGGAAGTCCTTTGTTTCTTATTCAAATGCCCCCAGGCTCAGACATGCGAAAATGACATCCACTATCAGGGCCATGTGCCACGTCAAGGTCAACTTGCTTACTTGTTGACTCACCTATTTATAGCTATTTTGTATCTCTGTTGCCGACGCTCTGCTGCTGTCATTCTTCCGCCACGACATCTATCGTAGCCTCAGCATTAAGGTGTATTTTTATATGGTATAGTTTTTTGAAGAATCGTACATTTCAAAACAAGGTTTCACTCACAATGGTCCATTAAAATTTTCGCATATCTACCTCGACTTTCGTCTATTTGTTCTACTATTACATACTACACATCTTTTAGTAGATATAAGTTTTTAATCAGACAAAAAATAAATTAAGAATATTGTTTATAATAAGAGAATAAGAGTATATATAACCAGAACAAACAGCGAAATTGTGTGATTTTAAATTAATATACCTGTCAATGTATCAATGCATGTAATAAAAAACAAAACCACTCCGTCGAACAAAATCACAGACACTACTTATAAAACAATAAATAAAGCACTATTCTCGCTTAAAGCAATTCACTAGGGAACTCCTGACAACTGTCACCTGGCAGGTGGCGTTGACGTTGACGGTAAACGTCAAACTCAACGCTTATTAAAATTGCTAATTTTGATTAATATATCGATATTTAGATGTGGTAAAAAATTTACCAACTTTTCAATAGATAGTAGAATACAATTTTATCAAACAAAAGTTGAAATATATTTTTGATGGACTCATCTGACGTTGAAACGAATTGGCGAGTTAACTCGTCAGTGGCCTGACGGGACATACTAAGTTTGGCGAGTCCGTGGCACGCATAGCGCTAATGATGGAACGTGTACTTACCACAAATATATATGCTTCATTATAATGTGAACTTTTAATAACAATATGACATGGCGACTTTACATCACTTTAATATAATAATATATATTCAACCCGCGATCTAATATCGTAAACTAGAGAACAGAACAAACAATCAACTTGTAGTAATATATTTTAGAAACGGTTAGATGTAAATTATACGCAATAAGTAGTTCTCAAAGTTTGATTTTAGTTTAAAACAATTAACCTTTTACCTACTGCTAAATAAATACCCGATAGTATCGATGTCCGAGAAGTGAGTATGGGTATTTCAGGGCTGGAAATTGCAGGTTCGATTATCACAATTGCTGTATATTTAATAATTAATATTTTCGACTGATGGTGCTTGATGGAAACTGATTTTATATTCTAAATTATTTAAAACTGGTAAACTTCCATATGTGAGATCACCGCCCACATATAATGTAGCCTGAAGATGCCGAAAGGCGAAACCCGGGTCGCTAACAGTGATCGCACATATGTAAGTTTACCAGTTTTAAATAATTTAGAAGTTTATTTAATAATTCACATATGCATGACTGGATGGTTTAATTATCTGAACATAAATAAAAACATATATTCACAGTGTGTAAATCCATTATACTCCATATCTTGTGTTGACATTTCACACTATGTACACATTCTATACGTACGTATCCATATTCTTTTATTTTGTCTTAACGTTTTATACTGATTTATATGTAATTTAAAAAATATACATGATTTCGTTAATCGTTTTAAATAATCAGCTTACCTCGAAGTCATAAGAAGTCGTAGAACTGGTACTACGTAGGAGTCATACCTCGATGGAGTGGAAATTGTTCTATGAGCTCATACTGCTTTATCAATACTGCAGACGTTTGCTTGAAGCAGCCGATACTGTATCACTGATGTTAAAAAAGATGAAGCAAATAAATATTTTAAAAGCTATAAATATTTTTGATACACACCTAAACAAATCCGACCCTGTATTAAATAAACTTTTTAAAAATGTATATAATATGGTATACGAAAAAAACCTCCCCGGTAGCCTAAAGGTTAGTGTGCGTGCCTATCAATCCGGGGAATACGGATTCGATTCTCACATCTGTCGGATTTTTAAAGATCCAAAAATGCAGGACTAGATTCCATTGGTTGAGCAATTCCATTTCAGAGATCAACATACTCGACTTTCTAATTGGATATCTTCACACTGCTTATATCCATAGGCTCCACTTTCAGAGCGAAAATGCTTTTAAAATATAAAATATAATGAATATACTTTTCTTTTCATTTGATTAAATATTCTTTTTTTATATTTTATTGGTTTTTGTTTCAATCCAATACCTTTTCATCTTATAATATTATTTTATGTACAGCATATTACTTTATATATAAACGTGTGGTTTCAACAAATTATAATATGTAAATACATCTTTGACAAACAGTAATAGTATACAAAATGAAATATATGGAATTTAATATTTTTTATATATTTTTAGCCTTTATTATTTTGAAGTATTTCATGCTATATATCCAAATAGTTTGGGAATCACTAACACTGAGGATAAACAGGAAGGTATTTGAAGTAAGGGATTAATCGCTACGCAAGCAATGACATGACGCCAATTCCTTTTGCAAAACAAACAACACCTCTACCTTTTAAATACTTACACCATCAAAGAGCATAAAGTTTTCTGCATAATTTGTCAAATTGAATATATCTCCGTAACTATGCGGTCTTCTTGTTTTTGAAAATGTATATCGCACCCCCAAAAGTACGCTGCCGTAAGCCTAAAATGGGTTGTTTTGATTTATGAATGCAATTAAAATACATTTTCCTCATTTTAGGAAAACACAGAAATATCTACAATACTTATTTAGCGAGACATACCCAAAACTTAAATATTCTTTTAAATGAATTGGATGAACGTTGTCTCCCCGGTGCAGTAGTTGGTAGTGTGCGTGCCTAGCATTCCGGGGAATGCGGGCTCGATTATCCATCTGCCGAATTTTTAATAAATCCAAAAATGCAGGACTAGATGCTCACCGGACTGAGCGATTGTCTGACAAACAAAGCTCATGAAAAATAATCTGTCAATACGTCTTCACACTGCGGAGATCGATATCTTCACAACGTGTAGATCCATATGCTTCACTTTGGGAGCGAACATGGCACAAAAAAATTATACGAAAACAGGCTTTTAAAAAAATTGAAGACCACTTTTTCTATAACATTAAAAAATTAACAATGTAAACCTATTACACATCTCTCCCAAAAAAACACCGATTCATACAGCCGTCAGTATTCTTCTAGGAGTGTGATATATGCATATATATATATGGCTCATTATTTACTATTACTCTTACATTATTTAATAGTAAATAAACGTTATGTAAACTTGCCACCGCATGATATTTAAAAAGTATGTATATCGAACTTTCATGCTGATTACTATTGGCTATCACTTTGTACTTTCAATTGTCATTCTTTTCAAATTGTTTGTGATATTGGTAGAATCTGCAAAACGTTTACTTCTCATCATTTTCGGCATACGCTTTTATATTTAGTCATTTTAATATTTTATCTTAATATTGTTTGTACTCTTTGGTTTTTTTTTTGTCTAGCTATTGCTAAAACAATAATTTAAAAAGTCCTTCATTTAATTCATACTATCAAATAATACTCGAGAAACTCATATATATTCAATATGAGCAATATTCATTATATGAATAATGATTATTGAAATCATGTAATGAGAGGTATGTTTTCAAAGTGAACTTATTCCACCACTGTTACAAGATTTTAGGGGGAACATCAACAAGTATTTTTGTATAAATACTCATATAGCGATACACCTTTTGCATACATAATTATAAATCTTCTGCTTCCAAACGATAACACGCACATGCGTTTGCCAATGGAAAACGTAGGAGACAATGTCTCGACATCAAAAAGATGTCAAGCATAAAATTTTATTTAACAAAAAAATAAATACCTGAAATAAAAATCCTTTTAAATTTACTTGCAATTAAATCCCCTACAAAATATAGACGTATTTAACCCACATTTTATTGTATTAAATTTTGTGTACCTTAAAAAATACCCGTTTTAAAATTTAAGTAACATATATTTTGCTAAACATGTATTTCGCTTAAGTAAAAATGGCTACTATCTTATATACTTTTCATAAGCACTTCCTAAGCAGAGAAGTAGAAAGAGAGATTACCTGCCGCCTCCGGGAATCCTTGTCGCCTGGGAGTTTTCTTCCATAGTCCTAGAATATACCTGTATGCCGTAACACTCCTGTGTATTCTGTAAATAATATTTAGCATTCTTCTAGAACATCTAAAACCCAGAGTATGCAGGAAAGGTTAAGACTCTCTTCAGGTATCCACAGTATGTGGCCAAGCCTAGTCAAGCTTTCCTTTATCAACAATTAATAACTGCATGACTGCACTATCTAATCTATAACACATTAGTTTTGATTTCTGGCCTTGACATTCGCAGATCAACTAAATATTTATCCCATTTTTAACAGTGGAATTTATATACTTGACTAGCATAGCAAAAAAAATTTAATTTCTAAGGTATATTCTAACGAAAAATCGAAATATGATTAAAATGAAGTAAAACAATAACAAAGGACTTCTTTTAGTTTCTTAATATTTATTTCAAAATAAGACGGTTAAAATGTCAGGACCGCTTTTGGTTTTATCACGAATAAATAGAATTAATCATTTCACGTAAATTATGTTGCGAGTTAACTGTTAACATATTACAGTATGTTGTAAATTCATTAAATAATTTTTATAACTAGGCTTTTGTTTTAAGTAAACTAAATTTATTTATAACATTATCAAACCTTTGTTTCACACAAAATTTTGTTATAGTAGTATTGGTTTGAAACAAGTCACGCAAAGAGCAAAATTAAGTTAGACTCACTTTCGAAATCCTTACAAAGAAATTAACCAGGTCACTAACTTTAATAGCTTTATACTGATTATTTGTTGAAATGTGGGAAGTAAATTCTTATTTGTTTATAATAAAAATATCAAATTGATATCTAACTATTTTTTTGGACCATAAAGACTATGGCACACTGGACGCGATCTGTAGCGGCGAGCAGCGATCCATCTGTATGCGTCATTCCACTATTACGAGCATCCAATCGCATCACGGCTAGCTCGCTGCGATTGCGTCCTTTCAACATATTAAATCAACCTAAAATCGGTATGCGTCTTATGATCCGAAGTTTGTATGTATTTAAATCTTTATACTCTACCGATGCTATTAGAGAAATTATAAGTCTAGCAAAATGAATTATCCGTTGGAAAAAATCGGAACTAAAGTTTAGAAGATTTTAACAACCTACTGCCCCATGGTGGATAGTGAGTGATCAGTACTTTGTACCAATTGAAAGGACTTCATAATTTACTTATTTCTCATAAAAACCCCTATGATTTGAACGATGTCATTATTAAATAAACAACGGGAATAATTATTTTGCAATATATCTAGGACTGACATGCACACGTGTCTATCAAATGAAATGTGTGCGTGTGTAACGGCAGCGTCCATCACCGAATTTAATGAAATCATTACGTTTCAGATGGGAAAAGAGTATTCAAAACGCTTAGATATAGTCATCGGTTACTAAAAAATATTTATCTGGATATGTCATCACTTTTATTTTTAAATTTTTTGCACTCATTTTATATTATTTAACTTTTAATATATTACAAAATCTTTTTTATACTTATTTCAATAATTAGTCTAGCAGACTTTGCATAATTTTAATTTAAAACACACATTTTACTGGACACTTGTGGTCCAGCAACGTAGCTTTTGTCATAGTAAGACGACAGTTAAAACGTTGACATATGAGTACACTGAGCTCATAAAGCAAAGAAATCGTATTGTTTAAAATATGGCTTGAAAATTATTCTAAATATACCATGATAAGAACGATTATCTTTATGAGAAGCAATTTGCGGTAAACTTTGAATTAGGTATTGTGATTTGCGACAATGTTATCGCTACAAATGCAGCGGGTAATATTTTGGGCTCGTTTGATAAGAAACTTCAAGTTTCGGTTATCCGTGACCGAGCAGTACAACACATAACTTGGTACAACATTTAGCCAACAATAATCGGATAGCAAATTACAACACTTGCTAAACTCATTGCTCTATCTGCGAAACTTTTGACAACCTGTTTTCGATCTGCTTCCTTGGAGTCTTGTATATTCCAAGGCACGCTTAGAATGTAACTTTAAGTTCTATTATGAAATATATATTAAATTTATACATGCGTTTTCAAATACAATGAAAACTAGAACTTATATAAAACAAGACGTATAACAAACGAATAGTGCTTAAATTATTTTAAAGATACCCATCAATATATACATGCCAATAACAATATTATTATCTGTCATGTGAATGAACGAGCATTATCTTTTTATTTTTAACTGGTCAAATTTAATAAGGATATGTCCTGCTTAGTTGTAAGACCTCAAAGAAATTGATGACGCATAGAAAGACAATGTTTAGCCCTCGAACAGAACGTATTCCAAATTGGACTTATTCCAAAACAGGCGTCTACTGATCTACGATTGTAGGTATTGTCAAACATACCAAAGGAAACCATGTATCAAGCTTTGAGAACAGGTCCCTGCGGCAAATTCTGGGGATACGGTGGTATGACTTTGTTCGAAACGAGAAAATAAGAGAACGGACCATGCAGCCACTTATCACTGACAAAGAGAAGCTGCGACGATGGACCTGGCTTGGGCATATATTGCAGATGTCTCAAAAGAATCTCAACTTGGCATGCATATTCTTTAAGCCGATAGGTTATCGGCGTCCTAGAAGATCGCTGAATACTTTCTATGGAATATATTCGGTGGAGTTACGGGATGCAGGTATAACCTGGGAGGGCGCAAGAATATTGCCAAGCTACAAGTATTCTTGCAGGTGGCATATGGTGTCCATATACTCATCTAAAGAAGCAAATATGAAAGAAGAATAAGCCATTGATTCGTTCTGATCTTTTGGATACCACACAAGACATCATACTTTAATATATACAAAATAGTATTTAACAATATATAGAAGAACACCGGGTAATAAAACTAGTGTAACATCAATTAATGAAGAAAGCCAGCATTTTCGCATTTTTTAAGTTTTAAAGAAAAAGAAATTTACTTTCCGCTCACTGTAAAGTAATTAAAAAATCTCGACACCTCTCGCGTGTTTATCAAAATGTTTCAAGTTTTTCCAGTCTATCCAAATGTTCATTAACACCATTAAGTGCAATGCATCCAAGTTGTCAATGTCCACTCACTTCACGTTGGCTCTCTCGCCAAACATTTTCTCGCTCAATTTATTTAAGGAAATTTCTTCGCTGGTAAAGTGTGTTCTAGCTTGAGACATGACGTTCCCAACGGAGTCGTCCTACTTTAACATTTGAAACGAAAAAACGTACAAGGCTCACATTTTGTGGCTTTATTTTAATCGCTGCGGATGTTTTTATTTGGCGATGAAATTCTTTCTCACTTCTTACTTTGCTTTAAAAATAAAAAAATAAACGTAATGAATTCCTGCTTATATTGGATACAGCACTGACCCGAAATGCGGCTGGCGACGATTTAACAGTGTGGTTTTTTTTTACAATTTCACCAAAAACTTCATGCAGTATTTTAAAATATAAGTTGTAATGTATCATAAAAACTGAATATAACTCAGCTGAAATAAGTACATTAAGTCCAAAACATAGTTTTAAAATAGTCTATTTTTAAAGGTTATCAACAATTTCATTGTATATTACAAGAAAAAAATGTAAATGTTTAAAAATAAAACCATCTTTAGAATTTGAATTAACATCAATACATTTAAAATGTAGCTTTTAAAAAAAGTTGTATGCAAAAAATATGAAGGATAGATTTTAAATTTACTGTTCATCTCGAGTTATTAAGCTAACGCAGAATAAAATAGATTACCCTTTAAGAACATGAACTGACGTTTTTGTTAAATTTCTTAACATAACTTACTTTAGACTTATTGTATTATGAGTACTTACGTTACATTTATAACATTTACAAATTTTCGCTAAAAATAGACTTTTTGTCAAAACGGTGGCAATATATTATATTTAAGATATATTCAGAGCCAGCTCAAGATATCGGCAACACAAGCAGTTATCTAGAGCGCCATATACTTAAAGGCGCCGTCAAAGTTAAAATAATCACAACCCAATATTAATTTAATATTTTTTTTAAGAAAAACTACTGAAATTTATAAAGTGGAAGACCTTTTCCCGGTCGCAAAGTTCACAGAACCCCCATTTTTCAAACGTATAAGCAAAATTTAGATACTAATTCGTCATTTGCAGCTTATATCCTTTTGATAGAACGTGTATTAAGTTAAGTATAAAGTTAATTAACAATCGGAAAATTAAATTATACATTGTAATACTATAAATTGTACGAAAATATAAAAATATAGATAAGTGAAGCTTAAATTATAATCCAATAGTTTTGAGTGGAAAATTAGTTTTCATCAAGCAACGTCGGTCGCTACTATCAATATTTGTACGGTAACGGTACAATAACGGTACGAACACTAATTATTAATGTATATATAAGTTTATAGTGTTATAATATAATATATAATAATTATAACTTAACCAAATAAGGCACTGACGATTAACTACCAAACTAAAAGGACAATGCTAATTATCCCCAGATGGTCCGATGTGACGTCCTAATGCACCATAAACAGTATCTGCTCTACAGCTTTATCGGCTGGAAATAATTATACAGTCGCTTTCAAATGTGTATAACCATACAGATAACATAAGTTAAAACCTTACATAAGCACTTTCAATTATATTTCAAACAAAAATAAAAATTTGCCCAATGTATCATAAAAATGTGTATTTATTTGTAAATATTAATATCATATAAGCTGTAAAATAAAAAAATAATATGTCGACTGAGGAAAGGAAAAATGACTAGCTCTCTGTTTTTTAGAGCAGTTTTTTTTCTAAAATCAAAAAGTATACAACTTAATGCATGTTCTATCAAACGGACGTAAGCTGCAAATACCCAATTAGTATCTTAATTTAGATTTCGGGTTTGAAAAAATGGGTGCATATAAAAAAAATTATTAGGAAAAAAGATTTCCACAACGTTATTTTTAATAGGTTTTTCTCAAATAATTTATTTAGTAAAAATCAGATTAGTTAAATAAAGCTCGTAGGTAGGCAAGAGGTTGGCATGCGCATTCGCGAGCGGAGATTGCGGGTTCGATTCCTACAGCAGTCGAATATGAAATAATACAAAGATACAGAATTGGCTACCTAATAAGTTGAACAATTGCCTGACAATCATTTTTGTGTTAAAAATTATGTCAACATAACTCTTGACAATACAAAGATCAACATCGTCACTATTCTGCGAAAACTAGCTAAGTCCATATTTATCTAAAATGTCTTAAATGTCAGTTCTTTTAGTTCTAAATTTTCTACCCACAGCAAACAATTTAAATCCCATTTTAGTAGGATACCATTGGTGTGTATAAGAAATATACACCTTAAAATTTAAATTACTTTATCTCAGTATCCATTCTTAGACTTGCCTGGTTTTCGCAGAACACGGACGATAAACTCCATTTTCTAGAGGGGTAAATTTCATACTATTGAGATCCATATGCTCCACTTTCCGAACGAATATGGAATTAGCAAAGGAAAAACAACAAAACTGCAAAAAATTGTTGTAATAGAGTATTATATTCAACGCCTTCAAGATAAGTTATTTTTCTTAATAAATTTAATAAGTCTAGTAGTATATTATAATTAGGTTTATATTTATGCGGCTTAATCTTTTTTCATAGTGGAAACTGAATATATTTAAATTATTTAAGTCTACTTAAGTTTGTTTGTGTCTAATATTTTTATGACAAAAGAACTCATTTAAAGGATAATGAATCTTCCCGTCCGTAGTTGCATACACAAAGAAGATAAAATGCGTTTCTTTGAAATACAAGGCATTGTGTAATGTACCCCACTTATACTCTTCAAGATGAAAACCCTTTCAAAAATATTGTAGCTCTATCTACTCGTACACACCGGCCACGACTACAGTTGGTCACACTATAATTATTCCAGTGGTGGATTTTTAAATAGTTTTTCTTATTAAAACACATTTTACCGTTTAGTAAAAGTTAAGCATTCGATAAATTCGGACATTAAAAATAGCATATCTCCAAAGTGAACTTATTCAATTGTGCCAAAACAAGTTTCTTTAAAACTTTGAATAAGTAAATTTTGCCCTAAATTATAGTATTAAAGTATGGCAAGCTTTTCAATGTTAATTTTTGATTTTTTAAATTGATTTTTCTACTGATTTATATTCTGATTTCTCCATACAAAACAAAATACACAAAATTTTCTCCTTTAAATTTTGGCATAGTGGAATAAGATCATTTTGGAAATTCATCCCTTAAATAATGTAACCAATAAATAGTCCAATTTCATTCACTTTACTCCTGTAGATAATTGTTTGGCGAGGTGTTCAATAGTTTGGGTTCCAACAACAAATTATAATACTTACTGGATTAGGCGGTTAGCTAAGGACCAGCTCTCGTAATTGAGTCTGAGAGTACATTTTCTTATTGTGGAGGTCAATATTCTAAACCTTAAAGTGACTCAATCAACCAAAGTTGTGAGTTAAAAGAGTCGTTCTAATTTATATATTTTCTTGCGTGTGGCCTGTAACTTTTTACAATACTTTTAGTATATTGTGAATTATTGGTGTTGATGTTAAAACTTGAAATTAGCATAGTTAGTTTATAAGTAGTTAACATATTATGTAAAAATTACACGCGGGTATTATTTGCCGTTTGGTAGAAATTTTTGTGACAGTTGTGACAAAAACACATGTTGGGAACGAACACTCCCAACGTGAAGCATATGAATCTAAACAGTGTGAATATATCCACTCCGAAAGAGGAGTATATATGGACCCCCGCAATGTGAAGACGTATTGACAGATTATTTTTTACGAGAATTGTTTGTCAGACAATAACTCAACCCAATGGGCAACCAGTCCTGTATTTTCAGATATTTAAAATCCGGCAAATAGGGAATCGAACCCGCATTCTCCGTATTTCTAGGCACGCACGCTGCCAACTATGTGACTGGGGAGATAAACTGTTACTGTTTTGTAATATATATTAAAAGAACGAACATTTCAAAGTACTTTTCGATACCAATCAAAATGGCCAATATATACATAGGCACTTCTAGTATTGGGCCACATATATAATATAAAGTGAAATTATTACTCTCAACAATACTCGAAAATCGTAAAATTGAGCTCTTTTGATATTTTACGGGCAGTCTTATTACTTTTATGGTAGACGCATACGAAATAACGAAACCAAAAAGGCAAGTGAGCGGAATATTTTTAACGTAAGGGCTTTATTTTTGCGTTTGTATTAAATAATAGCTAGGAGTAGGAGGGTATCAAGGATGAATACAAGTTTTGCTGTTTTGCATTTGAATCGCTGTTACTTCTTCGGCGACGCTTAAACGAATTTCCGGAATGGTCCCTTCTAATGATTTTATATTGCAAGCTATTTTTTCATGTTTTAAATTGCACTAACATAAAATGGTACATAGTTATAGACCAATTTAATATATTATTGGGTGTGTGTAATGTGTCATAGTCCTGTTGGAACTACATATGCTGTTGGCCCAATTCATTTAATTTGGATAGCACCAAATTGACCAAAATGACACGATAGAGATCAACAGTAACTGCGAATAAATATGGCCCAATGTTGTCGCCGACCCAAATGGCGCACCATGCAGTCACTATACGAGAGTATAAATGAGTCGTCTAGTTCCTATGTACCATAAGTTTACTTTAGCAAATTATTAAATTAAATTATTAAAAGCTCTTAAAAATTAAAATCTAGAAAATTATTTATTTTGTGGGCTTCGTTATTGGATTACGAATGTTCAGAGTAAGACTAAATATTTGTTTTATCATATTTATATTTTAGGAGTAATCACGCTAATAATAGTTAATATAAAAATCCACTTTGTATATGGTTGTATTGCTGTTGAGAACTTATTGACCTGTAATTTTGATGTTAAATAGAGACTAGAATAAAACCTCATATTCAGTTAAAATTTGACAAAAAGTGCACTTTTGGTAGATAAGAACTAGACGCCTCAAACGACAATTGAAGATTTTCAGTGCCCAAACAGCGGCTATTTTGTTTATTAATAAAGCTAACTTAGTCGAAATGCGCCTTGTCGTATATAATGATTTTTGTTAAATAGTTTATAATTATATCAATAATATATTTCAATAATTTCAACATGTTGTTGTGGCGTCAAATAGTCCATCATAAATTTTAAGCCACTTATAAGGATAATACAAATACGACAAAATGCATAACAATCATTCAAGCTATATTTTTAAATGTCCTTTTTTTACATCACTTGACCTAACCTGCAAAGTCTTCTTGGCCCTAAGCAGAAAGCAAAAAATGCAATGTGAGGTCTAATTGCATTTGGGGTTCTGAGATTTTAAACTGAAACTTTTGTTCCTTGGGGACCGTCTGCTAAAATACCAAATAGGTTGGGTAATACCTAAAACTGGTGAACACTGACCGCGTCAGCACTCAAGACAGTGGTGTTTAAATTTTTTTTTTTTATATATACCATGTTCACTCCCAACGTCGAGCATATGGATCTACACATTTTGAAGATATCCACTCCGCAAGAGGAGTATATGGATTTCCGCAATGCGAAGACGATTTGACAGATTATTTTTTACGAGAATTGTTTGTCAAACAAATACTTAACCTAATGGGCATGTAGTCCTGCTTTTCGGATTTTTAAAATCCGATAGATGGGGAATCGAACCCGCATTTTACGGATTGCTAGGCGCGCACGCTACCAACTACGCTAACCGGGAGGCAAATTTTATAGGAATATGAAAAAAACCCCTTAGGCAAGTTGAATAATTTTAAGTTTTTACCATAACTTTGGTGTCTTTATATTTGGGATAAAAACATAAAAATATAAAAAATCTTCTTAAATATAAAAACAATTGTGTGAATTACTATTTTTTTTTAAAATGTCATCTATTTCTGCTCCCGTTCGAAAAAGAAGTAACCCAAACATACCAAATTTAGCAGGAGGCACAAAAAACGTTTATTTAATGATTTGGATGTCAAAATATTACATAGATACAACCTTAAAGTGAACGAGGACTAAAACTGGTGTTTTATTTAACCAATCTGACATTAATTTAATAGACTATTTATGAAAACCCAACACAAATCATTTTGTGAAAGTGAAAGTCCTTTTACCCGGACGTAAATTTCATAGGTTCTCATTTTTTCAAACTATTTTTCTCTCATTTACAGCTTACATCCTTTTGAAAGATTATGTATAAAGTTGTAAACATTGTGACTATCGGAAAAATTTGCTTTGAAAATACTGAAAGGTACGTCCTTTTTCCTTTCCATAGTCGATATAGATACTACAGATTATTTTACAGTCGATATTACTCTGACAAAAGATGCATAGTTACCGGATTTAAAGCAGGGATTCCCTAAGTATGTGCCGCGTAATATCAAAAAGAGCGCCCTGAAACGGAAAAGTGTAGAAACCACTGATATAATGCGCACAATTGTGTTCACTTTTATGATATTATTCTTGCTAGAAAGCATGGCTTATCAATATTTTTAAAGTGTCATAGTAAAATTGCAGTACGTTGATGTTATAATTAATATCCAGTGTGATGAAGACTAAAATTTAGTATCATCAATTAGGATTAATAGAAAAATATCAATCTTGTTTTAGTTTGAAAATACCAAAAAGAGAAAGAACAAAAAGGTTGAGCAACGTTGGCTTAGATATTTGTATATAATTCAGATTCATTATTCAAACAGTTGCCGTTTGCCAATATTGGACAAAGGCACTGTATAGGAGGTAAGATGGCACTCGGGCACAATGTTGTTTGCAAGGGACGCGATGAACTGAGAACATCGCTGGAAGGATCCATCCACCTCAAAAGTAATTGATACTGTGAAATTGGAAGCAGTACTTCTAAAGGAAAGGCTCGCACGAGCCACCTGATTCTACGTTTTTTCTCGTCGAACCAATAGATACCTATCGTAACTTTCAATCAATTTTATCCACTTGAAATACAAAATAAATTAATTGGTTTTTACACCTTTACTGTGTATAGATGATTTCATTATTTATTATTATTTACTGTCTGGATAATTGAGGGGTATATTTCCAAGCGAACTTATTCTACTTTATTAAAATTTAAACGAAAATATTTTAAACAAATATGTATGTATAAGAAACATTCAAGCAATAAGAAAAATCAAATTCAACAATATCGAAAAAAAATTGAAAAACATGATTTATGGTTCTTTTATACAATATACTTTTTAAAATATTCTCTTTACAATTGTGGCACAGTGGAAATATATCCTTCAATTATGCTTGCCTTCAGTATAATATACTTACACTTAAAATTTATTTTGATTTTCTTTAATTAATATCTTCGACTGATGGTGCTTGATGGAAATTGATTTTAAATTCTAATTTATTTAAAAGTGGTAAACTTCCATATGTGAGATCACTGTTAGCGACCCGGGTAGTATGTTATATGTTTGCTCACCGCCCACATATAAGGGTGCGTCCAGGTTGAGCAATGAATAAGCGAACGAAGGCTTATTTT
>JAGVSQ010003948.1:0-20408 GCA_022683975.1 Rhyacophila evoluta
ATGCTATTATATACATTATCAGAATAGGGTCTGTCTAACTTACTTAGTAGACACTTTCTTCTTCCTTCTTTATATATGTATTGTTTTTAATTCTTTCTTTATTCTTTTTTATATTTCAATATTTTCTTAATATTTTTGTTATAACCATATGTATATCGTGTTTTTAATGTATTAAACTCATAATTTGTAATCTCATGACATGTATAAAATAAATAAACAGTGTGAAGATTATTATTTCATAAATTAAGTATTAAATATGGTTTTTCGCATTACCTAGAAAGATTTTTCCGCGAGAATCGAGTATTAACAGATTGGACATCCAGTCTTGCAGCTTTTGATGTTTTAAATTCAGCAGCTATGAAAATCAAACTCCAATCTCCAGCTCCAAAACGCCCACACTAACCTTTCATCTACCGGAAGGCATCGCCATATACCTCAACTTTATATTAATATCCCCTAGAGACAAAGACATACCATTCGTGCATTAGAGCCAAAAATTCTTTTGTTGTAAATTTGTTGTAAATAAGACATAATATATAAAATGAACATCCAGAAGAAAAATAATTACATGAAATAAGCCAAATTAAATTGTATTCCAATCAATTTAATGAACCAGAAGCTATATTATGAACTTCATAATATTCCTAATGAATCTTTGTTTATTATATTTTTATTTCTTGTATTTTCACTATTGTCAAAAATGTATCATTCAAAAATAAAAAAGTGTACGATAAAAATATATACTTAGCTTTAAATCACTTTTGCATACTTATTATCCGATATTATATGAAATATACTGATGAAATAGATATATTATTTTACAAAATATTGACAAAAACACTTTAAATAGTAGTATTTACGAGTATATATATTTCTAACATGGCTAACATATTTGTATTGAACGAATTCACCATGAAAGATGAAATACACTACCTAATTAATCATTTCTAATACATATTATATATAATTAAATAATGTATCGTGTTTTAAATTAAGCTTATATAACTATTGCATTATGTCGACTTAACCAACTATATTCCTAAACTAATCTCACAAATGCCTCTTATCTGTTAAATCCACCATAAATCTAAAAGTCTTACGTCATGTATAAAATGAAACAGTAAACCGAATATACATACCAAATCAGTTATCTCCCGTATAACATAATTAATCTGATTAAAATACGGTAGGTTAAGATAAGGAATACTACAACTTAACTTACTACAAAAAAACATAACCTTGGCAAGAAACTATTGTTTGTTATTTCAATATTTTCCCAGTTTAAAAATACACCAAACAATGATGGTTTTTTTTTTGTAGATTCATCCGTAAATTCTTAGTCAATTAAATTGCAATCGAGTATATTTAAAACACAAAGATAATTAACTGGACAGGATAGATAGTGTATATATTTATCGGAATAAATTAAACGTATGTACAGTCGAGGCCTATAGCGTGTAATCACGAATATTTGTTTTATTACGTGATTCATAATCCTGTGATCACAGTGTTTTACAAAAAATATTATAGTAAGAATGAGAGTAATGAGTGTAGAACACAGGTTCTCAAAATAGAGGGTACTGCCTCCCTATGGGTGCTTATGCCATCCAGAAGGGTGGTGGCGAGTCAGAAACATTTGGGGGCATTTAGGCGATATAAAGTAGGCATTCAGAAATTTGGTAGGCGCTGGCTCTTGTCTCTGGCTCTGGTAGAAGTTAGTAATTACATTACGCAAACTAAATAAATGAAAAGTTTGTAATTTTTAAGTATTTGGGGGCGTTTAAGACATTTCAGGGGCGCTGGCTCCGATTACGCGAGCTAAAAAAAAACGAGAAATCATAAGTTCTGGGAAAAACTTAAAAGAAATAGAGAGCTAAATAAACGAAAAATTAATTGTATTAATTAATCAAAAATGGGCGGTGATTAATTTTGAGTATTTTTTTTCATCAAAAGAAATAGACCTAAAAAGATTGGAAATGGTATAGAAGAATAATTTTACTGATAACATTATTGACTTAACGATGATGCTGTTTTTTATCATTTATTTTAAATATTTATACAGCTACGGGACTTGCACCTGTAATATACATCTCCCGGTAGCATAATTGGTAACGTGCATAGGAATGCGGATTTGGTTCTCCATTTGTCGGATTTCAAAAATCCAAAATTGCAGAACTGGGTACCCATTGGGTCAAATAACTGTCTGACAAATAATTCTGTGAAACAATGAATAAAATCTGGCAAGACGTTTTCACTTTGCGGAGATCTATATACTCCAATTTCAGGGTAGATATTTTCACTCTGTGTAGATCCATATGCTCCACTGTAGGAGCAAATATGGTATACAAAATATAAAACAATTTGACAATCGTGGCGACAACTTTACTTGTACGATAATCTATCATTCATGAGGTTTATTTTTACCTTATCAACAGCAGATCAGGATATCAATACATGCTACATTTTTAAATCAGATAAGTATAAATCCAAAGCTTTTATATGTTACTTAGCCTTATCTTCAATATCGCCTGAAAGTGAAAATATCATATAGTCAAAAAGACCAATTATACTAGGCTACTTTTGCGAGTATGATTCTAAAACGACTAATACAGTGTTTGTATCATAGCAATTATGAGTACGTATCGTTTCATATTTAATGAAGTATCGTTCAATTTACGTAAAATAATATTTTTTTAATAATAAGCAAATATGTTTCCGAACTTTACAACTTAATAATAAACAATACACAAAATAAAAATGTGAGACTATAAACTACATTAAACTAAATTGTCTTTCTGGTAGCGTAGAGGTTAGCTTCCGCACCTCACATCCAGGGAGTACGGGTTCGATTCCCACATCTAATGAATTTGTTTTTAAATGTTATTCCAAGATTAGATGCCCGTATTAAAATTTATAAATTGGATCTTTATATTATTATTGAAACATTTCATTATCCGATATATTGCGTTTGTTGACACAATAGTTATCATTACTTCTGCAAGCTTTTTTTCAAAGAAGCCATGCCATGTCTCTGATTATATAAAAGCATTTGTATCTCTCACTAGGCGTAGTTCCTAGCCAAACCATTTTTTGATTTGACCATATTCCAATCAAGAAAATATATAGTTTTATTATAAATAATTTACTTTGATGACAATCCTAAATGTAGAACATATTGCATATCCATAAATGAAAACTTATATGTACATATTATTTTTGATGTTTAATGTACGCAATTATAAAAAACAAAGACGACGTTACTAATTTCAGCTTTATATTGAAGAAATACAACCGTTATAATCAAATGATAAATTTTTCGTACATTAACTTTTTGAAGAGTGAGTTTTTTCGTAACACATTTTATTTTAATACATGTCAGTCGGTAAATATAAAAAAACCCAATTTTTTTTTAAATGTATTTAATATTTGTTAGAACTATGTATATTTTAATCAAAAATACGAGTTCCCACAGCATATAGTCGCACGCAGAATAACGCCCGTATTCATTTGGGCACGAACAGCGTTGGACGTAATATTACGCCCGTACTCTTTAATGGGTTAAAATCGTGTAAAATAAGTTTTTTTATACATATTTGAATGGAAGTGTATGACAAATATATTATAAGATTTAATTTTACGAATTAATTTGGGTAGCACACTTTGAGAGCCACGTGAAAATCCAGGGAAAACACTATTTACTCGTTCATGAAACGCAAACATCGGTCTGGCGCAGGTTTTAAACAAATGTGATCAAAACATCATGGAGTAGAGTGCGGTGAGCGCAGTCTGATTAGACTCGGCCGGGATCCAAGCCGTGGCCAATTATTGTATTATCAGTAGGGTCAACACAGCGTGAGAGAATTCAAACACCGCAGTTTGACTATGTGACTCTGCCAACTCGCTCCAGAAGAGTTTTAGGAGACATTTCACAATTGAAAGTCGTCTACAGATTTACCGAAAAATCTTTATAATACAATACAATAATCTCATTGTTCTCCAACAATATATAATTAATAATCAAATAATTAATGATTAATTTAAATAAAGTGGTGTGATTAAAATGTGAAATGTGTTAATAAATGAAGAGGTAATCAAATAAATTTACTTAACTATTTTCTTCATTACTTTCTTCAGTACCAATCAATACCTCAGTTTTAAACTATAAGAACTCAAAGAGTTCAAATATCTCCGAAATAAGTATGTTATAAATCTAGGAAATATAATAATAATATATATAATAATATAAAAGTGCTTTTATTTTTTTCTAATATTAATATAATAGAAATTTCAGTTTACACGTTACAATTAAAAATTACTTTCATTCTAAAATAACCACTAATTACCACTTGATACATTTTTAAACTATTTTAACTAATATTTTACTCAAAATTGCGAATTATGGACTTGTTATACTTTGGAACTGAGGTATCGATATATTATAGTGTGTGTATTAAATTATTTGTTGAAAACTTACTTGTAAAACCAATTACCACTAATAATTTTCATTTCACTCGAAGTTTTACTTTTAGGTTTCTGTAATTATAATAAAGTTTTCAAATTTATCTGAAAATAGTATGTGCCAGTGTACATATTTTTCCGAAATTAATATGGGAAATTATAATTATTTTATCATTTTCATCGACTTGTAGTATTATATATGGCTATTTCATCAGTAATATGTTATCTCTATAACCTATTTATAACAAGTATATTACAATTGTATTTAATCCCAGAAATAAGCTCTTTTTATTGCAATAAAGATTTATAGTACGTCTCTATTTTTACAAATGTCAACTTTTTGCCCAAAAAAACTATCATAAGAACTATTATAAATACGTTAACATCACTGATATCCTATTTTATATATTATTTATGGAAATACAACCTTAAGATATTGAAAGTCTAATTCCGAATATTTCAAAATTTTAATCGGTTTTTCTAATTTTCAATGAACTTCTATCAAACATCACCAGACTTTATCGTATTCATTATACAAAAATAGTACCATTTTGTTAATAAATAAATTGATTTTTAAAATACCATGTATTTACATCGAACATAATCTTAAGACATACCCCTTTATGTAACATTATAAAGTTAAGACATCAATGAAAAATGAATACATTGAAAAGAAACAAAATAACATTAGAAATCAGAACTTTTAAATCTATTAGTATTACTAGAAAATTCACGAAATAATTTAGATATCATTTCTTGAATGTGGTGAAATCTCACTCTCGTTCAGGTGGAATATATTAACAGCAAAAGCAGTTTATTTACCACAATCTCTGATCTCCATCTCTTGATTATTCGGATAGATATTAAAGAGACACAAACTAACATTATTCAGGAATATAGAATTTGATATAGTATGATATTTGGAAACTACATTTTTATGAGTTATTAAAAAAAATCCATTATCAATATTTTCCCCTCTATTGATATGTTACCGTCTCATATTTCATTATCTACATCAAGGCTTCCCAAAAAATTTCTGCAGTGGAACACTTCGCAAACGCGGAAATTTTAACGGAACACTAAGCTTATTTTTTAAGTTTAGTAATTTCTACTGGTAAGAAGATTTTTTAATGTGCTGCAGTGTATAAAACCTTTCCAAATTGTCCCAAACTGGTGTAGCGCGGAACATAGTTTGGGAAACCTTGATCTACATAAATGAAAAAAAATGGCCTCATTGTTTTTATGAAGTCTATCCAAAATCAATACATACTGAATTTACTCATCACTTGTGGACTGATAAGCTTTTATGGTCAAAAAAACACACTGTAAATATAGATTAAAAACGTTTACTTACCTTAAAACTGGCTAAAACTATTGCTATTTTTTGAATGGAAATACTATTTAAACACATGTTTATCATATCATTAAGTAATATAAAGTTAGATTACATTTTTATTAAATTATGTCTGCTCTGAATGTGGATATGGATCTACATAGTCTCCCAATGTCCATTATTTAACTCTTTAATTAATAAGTTCATTTTTCTTGCACACTAAAATCTTTCACTGATATCAATTCAATTATTATAATATCATAAAATCAATCATATTGGATACGCCGATTTATAAATAATTCTCTTATATTTCCAAATATTGAATTAAAAGAAACTTATTATTTCAAATTTGTAAGAATGTGTATAATATTACCACATGTGGCCACTCCCATTTCGGAATCAAATGAGCACTTGAGAACATATTTGAATCCATTGGACTGATACATGTGAAATTTTATGTATTTCTGTAAACAGTAATTTAAATAGTCTTTCGTCTCTTTGTAAATTAATATAATTTTAGAAAGAGCATAAGGGAATTATTCGATGCTGAAATCCACCTAATTTTTTTCGTCATCTTTACGTATTTTTCCTGGCCTAAAATGTATGATATTATTATAATTTACCTTGTACATTCATTGATGAATGTATTTAGTATTTATATTAAAATAAATAATAACATTTTATTATAAAATAAAAGAATGGCATTGAAAATAGGGTCACAGGGCGGACGGACGTACATGTACGTCCATATTCTTCAAAAGGTTAAATGGAGTATATGGATCTCCACAACATGTCTTGATAAAATATTTTTTTGGCCAATTGATAACCAAGTCCCGTGAAAGAAAATAGGCACCCCCACGAGCTCAGTCTGATGAGTATCTAGTTTTGCAAATATCAGGCAGCTGTGGGGATTTAACCTACAGTATCTGCCTCCCAAACAGGCACGCTAACCTCTTGGCTCCCGGAGATTCAACACAATTTTTATTCAGTACTATGACAGTACTTTTTGTTCAATATATTATATAAGTAATGTGGTTTTCAGCCAATACACCAGTCTTCTAATAGCTTTCTTTTTTTTGTGTGCCATAATAAAATCAAAGACATCCATCGATAACACGGTATTATACAAAACAATGTACTGTTTAAATAATATTTTTGAAAATTATATATTATAAAGAAGGCTTCACACTTTCAAGCTTGCATGCACAATTATTTGTGTGTGACTATTATTGTATATTATTATTAAAACTGTAATATGGATTGTAAACATTTACATGGCATATACTACATCATTCCTGATTACTAGATTATTGAAAAAAGTACTACTTCAAAAGTCATTGAATTTTTCATGGGTTAGACGTCTCTTGCCAATTAGTATTTGGTTCCTTAGAGCTTGGCTTTTTTTTAAGTACATGAGCCTTTGCCTAAAAAACCTTGAAATTGGTTGTATATATGTAGTGTATTTTTGATTATAAATAAAACAATATATCGATGCGATACAATCCAACAATATATATATATATTTATTGAAAAAATAATTGAAAGTGGCTTTATGATAATTATTATTACTTAGAATAGGTGTGGTCAAAAATGTATTTGTAATTAAGTAAAGCTATATTTAAACTTCAAAGCCAAAACAATTATTAGTTAGTTTGCGGGTTAGAAAAAACAGCGATTACTTGTAATGGATGTATGTCTGATTCGGCGTCTTTGTCATATTAAAGTACTAATGTTTTCAAAGCATCATATGCAATAAAATTTAAAATATCAATTCATGACTTGGACGTCTTCTGCTTAATTACTTCCAATTAAAGATTGTAGCGGACAACAATATTTTTCTCTTATTTCGCTTCGTATAAGGCCGAGGCTACGATAGATGCCATGGTGGCAAAGCGACAGCAGTAGCGTGTTGGCAACAGAGA
The DNA here is from genome assembly GCA_022683975.1 of Rhyacophila evoluta. Classification (NCBI taxonomy): domain Eukaryota; kingdom Metazoa; phylum Arthropoda; class Insecta; order Trichoptera; family Rhyacophilidae; genus Rhyacophila; species Rhyacophila evoluta. The sequence goes on from JAGVSQ010003948.1 coordinate 7,714, forward strand.
TGCAAAATAGCTAAAAATATGTGAGCGAGCAAGTTGTTATGACGATCACGTGTTGTCGTGCTCCCGCTCGTAGCCTCGGCTTAATGAATGTATCAGGGAAGCTATGCATCCAAGTATATTTGATCGATCTTAACACGACTCGTGACAAACAATTACTTTATTCATTATACTTAGTCAAGCTAAGACAATTATTTAATTTATTAGATAGCGTATGTAATATTTAGCCACCTTCTGTAATACTAAAGTCTAGCAAGCTAACGAACGAGACATAAATTCTAGCTCTTTTGAAGAATCCTCAGGAAAAAAAGCATGTTTTTTTGTTAATTGTTACACATGCGACTATACACTAATGACATAGCCATTTTTTTTTAATATGTCACAAGATAAAAATAATAATCTTTCAATTAACGATAATTATACATTTTAACACTTAACCTGAGGGCTACTTTTGGCAAATTTGCAAAATGCGCTTAACATTTGCGAAAATCAATATATTTATTTTTTTATCAATATTTTTTGTTTATTTTAATAAAATTTCTATGCAAAACCAATTTATCAACACCTCAGCTATATAGTATTGTCACAGCTTATATAATTATCAGTTAAAACTAAGATATTGCTAATTTTTAATGCTTGAGAAAAATTTTATATAATCCTCATGGGCATTAATAAACTTATTCAATAGTTTCGAAAGTATTTAAAATCTTTTACCGGACCTGAAAAAAAAGTATAATTTACCAAGGAAGACGATTTCGGTCGAAAAATGATGGGCTAGGACAGGATAAGCTCAATACAGCTGTAAATTGATACGAGGAGTGACGGAATTTATGAAATATAGAGCGAGAAGATTTATGTTTTTCTTATAAAAATGTAGTCACGTTGGTTTTTTTTTTTTTTAATTTGGTTGTCAAAATATTTTAAATATGAAGCACCGAGTCTGGTAGATAACCGCTGGAGTACACAATCATGTAATATTAAGGGTCCCGCAGACCAAGTGTTAAAAGAACTTTTGATAGCCATAAAATTTTTCGCCTAGTTTCATAATTAAAATAAATTGATAAATAATATTTAAGTAATCTTTTCTTTATCACATTATTTTGAATATAGGTAGTTAGTTTAGCTCCCCAGTGGCGTAGCTGATAGCGTGACCGCCTAGAAATCCGGAATTCCAGTGCGATTCCACGTCTGTCGGATTTTAAAAATCTAAAAATGCAGAACTAGATGCTCGTTAGGTTAAGCAATTATCCGACAAAAAATTCTCGTGAAAAATAATCTGTCGAGACGTTTTCATATTGCGGAGATCCATATACTCTACTTTCGGGGTTGATATCTTCATACTGTGTAGATCCATATGCTACACTTTGGTAGCGAAAATGGTATAAAAGTCAGTTTAAGCAACATGAAAAATCAAATTTTATTCAAATACCTACCAATTTTTTTAAAATACAAGCAAACTTTCTCAAAACTCGCATGCCATAAAATACAATAAATCGGTACAGAACCCTGTTGAATTTTATTGCAATTTAATGGAATTTTATTTTATTTAAAATTCGAAGTGAAAATAGAATAATAAAATTACGATATAACTGCTAATAAAAATGGCATTATTCGTGTACTTTCATGTGATGGACACATGCCAAAAACAGTTTGTTGATTCTAAAACTGTCTGGCAATGGTTGGTTATCGTTATGTCCGCCTCGTCAAAAGAACGTCCAATACACAAATCTGCCCACCTTTTTGTAAATCAATTTTCAATAGAAAATAACTTAACGTACGTAAGCGGCATTATTTTTATACACTATACAACATTAATTTCTAAAAAAAAAAATATCATTCGAATTTCAAAATAATTTGAATTATATATATTAGAAATACACCTCAGTGCTAACTTGCTCATAAATGCATAACATCATATTCAGAATTCAAAAAATAATTTAGTTCCGCTAGCTAGTTATATAATAAAATTTATAATTTCAACAATTTTTTTTAAATACCATTTTTTTCCTAAAAAACCTATAAGCTACACCAATAACTTTTGAACTGCATAGCAAAATCTCTTGCAGGAAATATACGAGTATATCTAATATAAATAAAACATAATTATTCAAAAACTCGCACTGATTTAACACAGAATAATTGATATTATAAATATGACATTTTAACACAATCTTTTATTTTTTCAATAATTAATATTTTTGACTGATGGTGCTTGATGGAAATTGATTATAAATTTTAAATAATTTAGAATTTTATTTTTTCATACCACATACTCTAAAACTGGTATTTAATCTGTCAAAAACATATTTATTTTTTAAATAATCTAATAGGCATTTTTTATAATTTCAAGAGAGATGTGTAAACAAATATAAACACAATAAAAAAAAATACCGACTGTGCAAAGAAAAAAGGACGTAACCCAAAATATTCAAAATAGCTGTTATTTGATAATAAGGATGTATTCAATTTAACACTCGTTCTATCAAAATGATGTAAGCTGTAAATGCCAAAACAGGGTCTAAATTCAGCTTCTGAGTTGAAAAAATGATGGCCTGTGAAATTTGCGACGAGGAATAAAGGCTTTCACCATATCAATAAATATTGTTTTTTCTTAATCAACTTATTAAATTAATATCATATTAAGTAAATAAAACATCAGTGTATTTCAAGGTTGCGTCTATGTAATGTTCGGACTTAGGCTCAAAATCATTAAATAAACGTTTTTTGTAATTTTTAATTCCCTCCTGTAGTTTTCTTTCTAAGTGGGTTACGTCCTTTTTTCTTCCCACGGTCGATATGGTAAGAGGTATTTTAATGAAACAGTCAATTCTTCTTTAGAAATTCTCATTTTTACCACACACATATCTTTATATTTGTTATTTCCACAAAACAGATTCTTTATGTTTTTCAGCTTAGACAATTTTTCATGAACTTAATTACAATCAGCAACTGTTTACACTATTATAAAGATAACACTTTTAGTATTCATTCGCATTATCTTATTTTAGCGTCCTTCTGTCAAATATATACGCACATTACACACAGTTTTCACGCCACCAATAAAAACGATAGATAAAATAGTAATAAAAGTTTTTATTATGTATTTATACAATCTCGGAAAATACCAGACGCTGAAAAGCTGAAAAGAAATTATGTGTAAATGAAAATATTTCACGTGTGATTAAATTCACAGATAATCAATCGCCTACGCAAAAATTTCATCATACAAATAATAGAATTTTATTAAAATTATGAAAATTGAAAGTGTCTCAAGTTTTTTTATTTCAATTCTCTACATTTTAGGAAAAATAAGAACTAGAGCTTTTAATAGTTACAAAAAAGCTTTTCTAGAGTTTTTTAATACCATTAGCAGTATATTATAGTATAAAATTGTTAAGATCATAAAATGTAATTATAGTAAGTGTTTTTACACTTAACTTACGTTTACATTATACACCGACTAGAAAGGAAGAAAGACGTAACCTACCTAGAACATATTTTACATTAGAGAAAAAAAAAACTTCTGTTCAATGATTTTGGGCTTAAGTACAAATATCAAAGTGCACGAAGACTAATACTGTTGTTTTATATACTAGTGTAATATTAATTTAAAATACTATTTAAAAAACTAGTAAAAATGATGAGTTGGAAGTCTTCCTTCCTGGTCGCCAATTTCACATGTCATATTTTTTTCAAACTTACAAATTTATATACTAATTTGGCATTGTCAGTTTTCATCTTTTCGTTAGCATGCTTATTAAGTTGTTTACATTACGATTATCCAAAAAAGCTATTTTGAAAAATTGAGGTTAGCGTAACTTTTTTCTGTTGACAAGTATGCCTACAAATTATATACAATCATTCTAAAAATACAACATTCTTGCTTAAAAAAAATATTTAATGTTTACAGGGACTTTATTATTTTAGTCTTTTTATTATTTAGACTATTTTAGGGAAATTTAAACATATTATTATAATTTATATCACATTATTAACTAAGCCATTAAATCCAATAGATGTACCATAATAATGTAACTAGTTCTGTAACAGGTTTTGGTTCACAAGTACTTTCTAGTGCACTTTAATGAAGATCAGGTAGATTATAATGAAAAAAAAAACATAGATCTCGATAAAAAATCCATAAGAACATATACGTATTTCAAGTATTGTTCAGTTTGATAGCTTCCATCTGATATCATCAATAAATTAAGCTATAAAATCTAAAGTTAAATCAATATCTAGTGGACTCTAAGATTGGTCTTGTAAAATAGGTGAGATATTTTTATATTTTTTTACGTTCGACACCAAGGTATACGCGCAAACGCTTATAGAGCTGTAGTAAGTGCCATGGTAAATGAAGCAGTCTCAATTTTTTAAAGTATATCCGCTCCTAAGATGGACCCAATGAATCTCAACACTGCGAAGATGACCTTTCCAGAAATGGAGTATACGAATTTTCGTATTATCAAAACTCATTTATGTAAAAAAAAAATCACAAGAATTGTACGTCAGACAATTTCTCAGCCCAATTGGCATCCAGTTCTGCATCTTCTTTCTTTTCAAAGCTGTGGGACTTAAGCTCGTAATCCCTAGCTCCGAAGCGCCCACGCTAACCTCTCGCCTACCGGGGTACCTACCAATATAAAAGTATTAATACGAGATAAGAAATTTTAATCTGCCAAAAGAGAAATCTGCTAAAATACTGAAATATATTATATTTTTTTTTTCTGAGCTTACTGCCGGAATTCTAACTTAGTATTTAATTTTAAAAGTTTTGATTTAATGAGCTTTTATTAAATTTGTTTCCCTTGGTTTTGTCGAGTATGAAAATATATTAAATGTTGTAGCAATTATCCGCACCCAACTTACAACGGCCAATAAATTGCTTGGATGCGATCTGATTATCGCCCATCCCATTAATATGTAACAGTTTTTACGACCAAAGCCATTTATGCCCGGATATAAAAAATATGATAGCTATAAAAACGAGAAGGTAATAGGTGCTTGACACTTACATAGGCTCAAATAATAAAAATCATGCACATTCTAATGAAAGTCCATATTCTAAATTCACATGATCTTAGGAAAATTAAGAGAGCGTTTATTAGTTGTATTATTTTTACATTCCATGTCCCCTCCGAGAGTGGAGTTTTGTGTTTCAGATATTTAATTTATTTATTATCACACACAGTCTAAATAGTAGTATTTCCTTTTTTGTATTCTTTTAGGGAGGAAATGTATATTATCAGAGATTTTAAATATGCAACAATAAAAGAAAGTGTTTTGTCTTCATGTTGCATTAATAATATATGTTGATATTTTTTGAGTATCTCTGAAATTAGCTGTCCAAATTGATTTTTGACCTTGTGAGGAATATGGACGTTCATGTACGTCCGAGCGCCTTCTCGCATTATTTCCAAAGACATTCTTTTATTTTTAATAAACTGTTATTACTTATTTTAATATAAATACTAGATAGATCTATCAACGATATATAGAAGTCATGAAAATTATATCATATATATTTTAGGCTAGAAAAAAATACGTAAATTTACAAAAAAAAAATTAGGAAAAGAGTGACTTCAGCATTGAAATATTTCCTTATTATTTTTCTACAATTATTATGATATGTAAAGAAACAAAATATTATTTTATATTCATAGAGATGTTTACTAAAACACATTAACCAGTCATATGGATTCAAATTTGTTCTCAGGTGCTCGTTTGATTCTGAAATGAGAGCGGCCACGTGTGGTGATTCTATTATATATGCATTCTTACCAATTTGGAATAACTTTTCAGCTTATTTTGTCGTTTGGAATTAATAGAGCATTGTTTACAAATCGCCATATCCAATTCGGTGTATTTTATGATATTGATTGAATTGATATCAGTGAAAGGCTTTGGTGTTTAAAACGTGTGTGCATAAAAAATTAGCTCACTAATAACATGGTTAAGGTTACTACATCGTACTGCAACGGATTCGTCACATTTAGTGCCCAAATTGACATTCATAACTCAAAAGACGTTTTTGTCGATTGTCCTACTGTTGCATTAATGTAACGATTTTGTATTTCACTTAACTCATTTAGCATATATGACCATTATCTGTGTATTCTACATACACATTAAAAGCATGTTAATTTGTTATGCACGATCTCCGGTTCCGAGCGATTTACATGCGGCGGAAATCGCAGATTCATATCGCGTAACTGCACTTATGTAATAAAATAACTTATTTTTAACATGAAAATACATGAAAATCGATACTCAATGCCTTGAACGGCTGGTCGATAGCCAGTTTTCGAAAAAAAAATCGATAAATCTTCGTCTTGTAAAGATGCATAAGCTCCACATACTGATAATATAGGAGGACCCAGAATTAATGTCGTTTTTTTTCACTTTTTCACTTCGGATCTTCGGTCAATAAAATATACGCCTTAATTATTTTTTTCTTGTGATAGAATTTCACCTTTATTTTATAATCAAAATATTTGCCTTTTTTGCAATCTGGCGATACAATAATAAAAAATATATATTTAACGCCACAAAAAATGCCGTAAATATACTTTTATAAAAAAATTTACACTATCTTCTTGTAACTAAATATACACGAAAAGGTTTTTTTAAATAATTATTTTTATAATTTTTGAATATATATGTAGACTTATACACTGACATCTGTGTATTTATTCCAGATTCATCTTAATGCACCACAGACTCAACCCTTCGAGATAAAAAGTATCGAATAACGAAAACAAGATGGCGTCCTTTTCAACGATGCTTTCGACTATGAGATTCGACCTGGCTCTGATTATGTCCTTTCAAATCATCTTAATTTTCCTGTATGGATTTTTCGGGGACTACGATGAAGCGGCTGATGCATCAATTAAAACTGCTAATCCTAGAGTAATGGATGTTAATTATTCCAGTAAGTATTAAAATAATTATTAACACAATAACTTGTAACCAAAATTGATAAATAATAATCAAATCTTTAAGCAAAGTATTATTAATTAATAAATATAGATCATTTTTTGTGATTGATCAGCATTCAGTGTACAGTACGACTTCGTTATAACGGACTAATACGAGGAAGTTTCCGTTAAAGTCGAAAGTCCGTTGTGTGAAAATAGGTTTTCCGGATAGATCAACCGTGTTACTTTCAACTTTTTAAATCATCACCGACGATTATCAAGAGATTAAAAATATTTTATACTACCATATATCAAAATAAATATGCAATAACATTGTAGATAAAATTATTTTCACCGAAGCTAAAATATTACTTAAACTGTTTTTCCCTTGAATAGCGCAATAACAATTATATTATTGGGGCTCAGGTGATTTATAAATCTTACAGATACAGGACAGTTGTCAACTATGGAAAAACTTGAATCGATTATAATTATTAACAAGACAGTTTGCCTTAATCTTCCGATAGAATCCTTTTAGAAGAAGGACTTTCCATTATATTATACAGTTACTTTAAAGATTTCATAATTTTATAAATCATTCATCTCTTTTGTCACTTTGTGTTTCAAAACTGTACTTATTAAAACAATGTGTACGTGTAAGTATACACAAATATAGTACGTGTCGTAAAATTTTATTCACACGCAAGATTCAAATATTGTGGCTCTGCATTTTAAATCGATTTCCATTTTAAACACTATCTGTGTGCTTAAACTGATTACATATTACAGTTTGGGAATTATTTGTCACGCTTGGTATTATAATATATTCTTAATGTTATCAGTGACATCAATTACAGAGAATACAAACTAAAAATGAAAGACACATTCTATTTTGAATCAATTGTGTTTTGAACTAAGATTATAAAGATACATTTTTAAATGTGAACTACAGGATCACACTAAAGTCGATCATCATTAATTTCAAATACTATGCCACAAAAATATATCGAAATTCTATTATAAATAATATGGTATAAGTACAATAATAACACACTATTTAAGTTGAATTATGATATTTTTTTATCATTATTGCTTTAGAATTTGTCTTTTCCCTTCTCTTCACTTATCCAAACCTAAAATCACTTTCATTTTGAACCTTTCACAACACGAAATAATACTTTTTTAATACAATATTACCTATTTACTTCGCTGTTACTGATAGTGGGTGTTATTGTAAACTCTACATCTCATGGCGCTTATAGTGTTTTTAAAAACAGTTTTAGTAAACACATTTCTATATCTTGTATACTGTCGCAAATATTGCAAGAGCATGTAACTCAATTTCTTGGTTTAAACAACTTGTATTAACACATATGAACAAAACTATTATACTTAAACCAAAAAATTAAGTTATGAGTTCTTGCAGTTTGGCAATAACGCACTCACGAATTGTCTAGCGTTTTCTTTGTAATTTGAGTTGAAAATGTTGCATTGGACATTTTTTAATAGCATACATAATCGTATTTGCAAGATTTTAAGAATTTTATGAGTAATATTTCTATTATACTAAGGCATGATAAAAATATACTTCACTTTAATGTGACGTATATAATTTCACCAATCTGATTATATATACACCAAACGATGTGACAAGAGTTGAAACTATAAACGAGTTTTTAGTTTTATAAAAATACATTCGTCAGTGGAAAGCTTTTGAAAATGCAAAAAGAAACGTCGCACTCGTAGAACTTAGCAGGCTCTGATTGCTACACGACTGTGTTTACAGTAAAGGCTTTTTTTAGAGCTTTCGCCGTCGGGACTCATCTGTTCATGTGACTCACATGAATTTGCCGGCGGGAATTCGTTCCGCTGAATCTGACACCAATCTAAGATTTTCTTTTTGTTTCAACGTACACAAAATTACAACTAGAATACACTTCAAAGCATTTTTATTGAAAATTCACGCACGTTACTGACATATACAAACATATTGTGACTCTTTCTAAGAAGATAATTAAATTATAAAAATAAAACGTGATGATACTTTGCATCTGTGAAATATATTATAAAACATAACCTTAAATTTCAGATGCAACGCATATTTAATACATAAATTCTGAACTATTCCGTTATGCTCGTCAATCATAGCACCGAACGAATGCTCAAAAGTTTTTTTACCATATCCACTTCGAAATTATATCGATTTTCGTAATGTGAAGATAGCCTTATCAAATTATCCTTCACGAGAATCGATTATCAAGCAACTGCATAACCCAATGGGCATCCAGATTTGCATTTTCGTTTTTTTTTTTTAATCCAGCATATCTGCGAATGGAACCCGTAACCTCAGCTCAGAATCACGCATGCTAACCTCTTGCCTAACATGACATTGTAATAATATTTGAGAACAGATACATGTGTCGGTTGCCAGGGATAAGATGATATGATTCATTCAAAATGGGGAGTGACGAAACCGGACCTTGCTATCACTCATTACTACAAGAGTGAAACTACAAGGGAAACTCGAGAGAGTCTCGATGAAACCTACATATCCTTTAAACCAGCCGGATGTTGAAATTTTGCAAGAATGTTAAATATTATTCATTGAAAGACTTATGAAACTTTGAAAGAACTAGTTAGCAGGATGTGTGGAGACGTTTTATGACTACATATGTCACAGCAAAGAAGAGGATGTGGGAAAAGCATATAGATGCATTCGTAGTAAACGCCCTTCGTTGTTTACTGTTTACTGAAAGCGTCATATTGTAACATTTCATTTGAGAGAATACATATATGATACATCCACTATGCAGCGAGTTAAGCATTGTAAATTTAATCTATAAATGCCATGGAGAACGCAAATGTTTGAATACATTTTATAAATGTGTACCAATGAATAAAAAAATGCTACATATTCGCTCTTAATATTTATTGTATAATCGAAAAAATTTACTTTAATAAGAAACTTAAAGATGTTTGTCGATATACTATAAATTATTTTATATATTAGAGTCTGATACAGATTTTATTTATACCAATTTAGATGAACGGTAAATCACAACTTAAAAATTATATTTTCATATAATAAAAAAATAACCACTACTTATATGTCGGCTCATTTTAGTAAACTACCTGAACAAAGAAATTAATTTATTAATAAAGATTACTAGTTGGGTGAAATACAGCGAAATTCTTTTAGAAATATTTTAGACGTTCTCTTTTATGTCAATGTTTTTAAGAAAAATATTTAAAATAACGTATTTGAGCTGGTTTTGTTTTGTAAATATTTTGTGTACAATTCGAAGCTCGAAATAATCCTTCTTACATTGATATTGTTGTAAAGTTTTTATTATTATTAGAGCTCTTTAAAAGAAATGTGATATTTTTTAAAGGACGTTATAGCTAAATATGAAAAAAACTTTATTCATAATCTGAAATTCAGCCTCGACGTTGTAACAATAATAGAAGTATTAAATACAATAATCCTGGGTTAAAAAATGTGTTTTTATGATTACTGTGTTCATTTTAGTTTGTACGTCTGCTCTAAAGCTACTTTAGGAAAAGAGGATTGGAAAGTTTCATTCGCTTGGCTGTGGAGCTTAAATTTTTACTTTATAATGGGAAACCCCCGGGTATTGTCGGAAAATTAAAAAAAAAACGACACAACAGGCAAGGAGGTATCGCAGCGGATTATTTTAACAAGAGACAACCTTTGCTACATTACATAAGGTAGGAATTCCCTAGGCACCCTGTTGCCAGAACAGCATTTCCTTTTGTCTCTTGTCGTTCAGATTATTTCTGTTGTAAGTAGTACACAGGAAGTATCAGGAGCACATAATATTTAATGGATCTCACAGAAAGCAATTAGTCGAAAGTATTATTATTATTTCTACTCGAATATCTTGGAAATACTAATTACCAACTCTCTATCGTATTAATAATATATTCGTCCTATTGTTAATAAACACAATGCCTCCTCAATCGTCACCAGAAAAGAGGATTGCGTTTAAAAATTTCAAAGAGAAATCTCGTTCGTGTAAATTGCCGTCTCGGAAATATAATGCTGTGATTATCAATAAGGTACTCAGGATTAAAATGTCTTTGTGCTGTGGATTTTTACAGTGCGCTATAATAATATTTTACGTCGGTTTTGGTGATTATGAAAAAATCGACGACGACAAGAATTTTGAAGAAATTAATTCTGCTGGCAAAATTCTGGGTAAATATTGAATTCAACAACTATTGTAACCCTAATGGTTCGAGATATTATACAAATGTCCAAGATCTTATATTATCGTTATAATTAATCGTCAATTCCAAAATATAGCACTGCTAAGTTTCATATTAAATTCTTCTATAAAACCGATTGAACTTTTTTTTATACCACGTTCGCTCCCAATATCGAGCATATGGATCTACACAGTGTGAAGATATCCATTCCTAACGAAGAGTATATGGATTTCCGCATCAAGAATACATCTTGACAGATTATTTTTCACGATAATTGTTTGTCAGACAGTTACTCAACCCAATGGGTATCCACTTATGCATTTTCGGATTTTTAAACTACGGGAATTAAGCCCGCATTTCCCGGATTGCTAGGCGCACACCCTACTAACTACGCTACCGGGAAGACATCGGGTTGGGTCTGACAATCAATTCTCGTACAAATAATCTGCTAAGACATACGGAGATCCAAATAATCTACTGTCGGAACGGACATATTGCACTGTGTTGATCCATATGCCCCACTTTCGGAATGGACCCAAATCATTCATTCGTGTTCCGTTGCAGTTTTGATCCTTTGAAATACATATGTTCATATTTTATCAATCTTAACAATTTAATATTTAGAATTCAGTTTTCAATGTCATGATGAATATTTTATTTTCCTTCCTTGACTGGGGAAAATTTGGCTAATACATTGTAGGGGACACAAACATTTAACGTATTGAAAAATGATTTAATTAAATATTAAAAAATAAATATGTCTATTTAATAAATAGATTTAATGTATTATAATCAGTTAAGATAACATTATATTTTAATGAAAATACGTGGCTTATTCTCTGTTTCGAGAAATTATTCAATATTTACTACTTTAAGAGCCTTGAGCATTTAACCTATATAAGCTTTGTGCTTAATCGGGCCCTATTTCCTAACAAATATGCTAAATAGTAAGTATTTCATAGTCTATGTATAAATTAATAAATTATGTCATCTTCTCAATCTAGTGTTCCAGGATGTCCACGTAATGATTTTCATCGGTTTCGGATTTCTGATGACGTTTCTCAAGAGATACGGCTACAGTTCAGTAGGCTTTAACCTTCTTCTAGCAGCACTGATGATTCAATGGGCGATTGTTTCAAGAGGATTCTTTCAAATGAAGGAAGGCAAATTCCACATAAGCCTTAAATCACTGATGGGTAAGTTATATAACATTTTGATATGTTTTTAATGTTTTTAACATGTTACGCTTAGTACGTGTGTTTTTTTATTTCTAAGTATTATGTAATATTACATCAAAAATAATAATTCCCAGTACAGGTAATTGCGAAGGATACGTTTTGAATATAGTCACGATTAACAAAATTTCGCAATTAATAGGGGATTTTAAAAGAGCCGTTTGAAAATTTGACGAAAACATTTTATTAATAACGTAAAAAACATCTTACAAAACACAAATCATAATTCATTAATTTCCTTTCACGTTACAAAAAAAATATAGATATAAAATATCTTCTAAAAAGCCATGCATTTGTTTATTTTATTTTTATTTAT